>WBNH01011003.1:118018-133137 GCA_013401255.1 Urocolius indicus
ATCCATAGGTTGCAGGGGTACCGCCTGCACTCTCACCACGGCTTGCAGAGGGGTCTCTGGTCTGATGCTCCATCCTTCCTCCTTCTCCGACTGTGGAGTCTGCATGGTCGCCTTCATCTTGTACCACCCTTACACCTCCTGCCTGGCACCTCAAATTCCCATCCCTAAATAGTGATCGCAGAGGCGCCAGATTGGCCCAGCCGGGCCAGGGGCTGGGTCTGAACCCAGGAGTCGGGGGAGAGTCTAAGAAACTTTTACCGGGTCTTCAATGCAACCCGCTCCCCCTGTTACCAAACAAAAGCAATTCCTTGCTAAACCATGACATACAAACTTATACATTGACTCCTGTCAACTTGCCCCTTGTTACATTTTTGCCTATGTTTACTTATATCTGTCCAATAAGTATAATATTTATCTACCTTATCCCATATCCTGTCTCTGTGATATTTCATTGGATAGTGTCTGCACAATGTTATGCAGCTGCTAAGTCTTCTAGGATGGAGGTGAGAGATGGTAAAATACCATTGTGATCAACGAGAAGAAGAAGCATCTAGATATAAACTGGCATAAGGTAATTGCTGATCCATACCCGATGAAAATCTGACTTCAATGAAGCAAAGGTAAAGAGTAGCAGTGGAGAAATAAAGGAAAGTAGATCTCCTTCAAGTGGAAGAGGTGGCAACATTTAGGAGAGTTGAATGTGAAAGAATGAGAATAAACAAGATCTTGACTTACCAAGAAAAGAAATTTAAAGAAAAAAATGAAAGGAAGAAGAAAAGCCTCAAACTGGAGATATGTAAGGAAATGCACAGTATGAGTTCACAAGTTTTTGACCAATTTTAAGAAGTCATGAATCTAAATTTAGCTAAAACCACTAGCGTGATCCTGATGCACCTCCCACTAGACTCATATGAACACTGGCAGAAAGTGAACAATGGAAAAGTTAAGAGAATATTAAGCATTATTTTGAGATCCTCTTCTGCAAGATTCAGGAGTGTGGCTTACTGAGACACCTATATGTATCTGCTTACACATATTTCATGTAATAAGAAAAGATGTGAGGCCAAATTTGGAAACTCCCACCAGTTCCAATAGGAGTCAAGCATCACTGAACTCAAGTTATTCAGACTTTGGGCATTGTACTCAGGCAGTTGCTGTTTAACAGTAATTCGAATCCATCAGCAGAACAGGCTGGTTTCTCTTTATCCTAGGCTTTGACCCATGAGGCAATTACTCATGATTCACTGTTAAGAAGGAATGTATACCTGTTACAATAGTAATAGTCATAGAACATTTTTTTTATGGCATCTTACTTTTAAAGAGCTGTTTCATTATCCAACACCAGCACCTGCAGAATTAATATTTTTCACATTTCATAGTTAAGAAATTTGACACCTAGGAGTATTAAATGACTGCTGCAGGACCCAGAGTACTTAAGACAGGTGGGGATCCCTTGGACACATAAGTTGATTCATCACAATCTCAGGCAAACATGTCCTAAAATTCCTTCCTAAAACTCATCAAGCACCACCTTAATTAAACCTCTGGAATTTTCTGCCCCCATGCCTCTAGTGTGGCTGAGCTCAAAACTGTAGTTTATCTGTGTTTATATAGGGTTTGGCTTAAGCACAAAATTAAATCGTTTGCTGAGCTGGGTTTCAGGTTTCCTGCCACGTACTTGGGGAAGTTTAGTATTCAAGCAACAGTGCCTCCACTTTGCTCAGAAATGCAGCTTCCTGGAGGTGACCTCAGGACGTGGCGTTGCTCTCCACTGGCCAGACCAACCGGTTGACGGGCAGCAGAGCTTTGATGGGTCCCCCTAATGTTGTTGAGTCACCCTTGGCTTGCTTCGTGGATCCCTGCCAGCCAGCCACCTGAACTGCTCAGTTGCTCTCCTAGCCAGGCACTGCAGCCTTCTGCATCTCAGCCTTCACATTCCACACTGCTTGCAAGCACGTGAATAATGCATGGCATTCCTCTGATTGTTCCTCCCAGGCCTCCTTGCTTTACTGGAACTGAAGGCTTTTTCTGTAGGAGGAAATCCTTGGAGATCCCAGTAGAGGTTTCCTTGGCTGGGTGCAGTTAATAAAGGAGTTGAGTGCTATTTCCATTCCTAGCAGGCCCTGAGACTTGTGCGAGATAAAAGAAGTCACGTAATCTTTCCATATCTTATTTTCCCTTTGAGTGAACCGAGAGACATTATATCTCATGTTAGTATTACACTGTGGTGTAATATCAGGGCGAAGCTTCAGACTCCTCTGAAGGCTGACACTTGTACACAAGCTGCTTCCATTACCATGGGCTATGAAAGACTTACATTTATCATGAGTAGACTTACATTTATCATGAGTAGAGCACCCTCTTCTCAGGATTTCTGTGAGACCATTCTGGTGCAAAAGTCAGAACTCCCCTTTCTTCTCCTGAGTTGATGTTTGACAGCAATGCTCCAGATCATTCAATTCTATTGTTACTGCTGGAATCCTAACAGTAATCTTAAAGATTACATATATATCCATTCCCCATAACCAGTGCAATTCCCACAGCAAAGATATTCTAGTTATTTCTATGTTCCTAAATGTTTTTAAAATCTCTGCTTTTCATAGGTGTCCCAAATCCCCCAAGGTCTTAAGTGTTCAAGTTATGATACACTTCAGTCTCTGGCTAAATAAGGAACCCATGCCTCCTCACAAGCCATATTACAATGCAGTACTCCAGTGCCTCTCACAGATCTGCCCATCTCCTCCTCCTCACCTCCTTGCTTGCCTCATCACATAAAGCCCTCCATCGCATGTATTTCCTTCTGCAAAATCACAGCTGAAGCTCTTGTCTATTTTGCCCTGTAACCCTGGAGTTCCTTTGCCTCGATTGCTTTCCAAATTCCACCCTCCTTCTGAGTAGTTAGATTTCTGAATATTTTCTTCCAGATGTGTTAGAAGTTTCCTTTTCACTAACGATATTTCCTGCTCCTGCTGTACTGTCTTTCCAACAAACAATTTTAACAGCAGTCTGTCTCTGACCCCTATCAGGTTCTGGTATACTCTAAGTACTACCCCTTGCACAACTTTCAATCCTTGTATGTGTCTGATTACCTATCTACGCTGAATTTAGTTTTCCCATTGTTTATGATACAAAATTTGTTTCAAGGCTCTACCTCTCTTGCATCTTTGTTCATTAATTAGACAGGTTTATGTAAAAGGCTGAGGATTTTAAAATTATACTTTGATTATGAGAGCTTTGTGTGATGCTAAAGCTCTTGCCTGGGAGATAATGTCTTTGAGATTTGTCAAAGAATAAATAAGCCCATATAGTTTTCTATAGGAAGCCAAAACACACAGAGACTGGTTTTATGGGTAAATGTTCTCACTGAAAGAGTTAGTGAGACAGAGATTGTCCTAGAGCTAAACAGCATCCTGGCCTTTTTACAAAGGAGGGTCAAAACTCAAGGGGTCTTCAGAAAAGAGCAGCCTGCATCATTTCCTTCAGGCAACACTCAGAGGTCAGTTCTCTCTTTCCATATGTGAATGCATGTCAGGCTCCATGGCTCATTTTATGACCTACAAAGTGGTTGCATGCCTGAATACTAGAGGGCAAGGGGTCAATCCCTTAGTCCAGTGCTGGCCAGCTGGCAGCCCTTTTGCTTCAGGTAGCCTGTTTGTACAGCCCATGGAGACTAGGTCTCTGACCTCTTTTCCTTTCCCTTCTTTCCCTGAAGCAGTGTCTCCCATCTCCCCACAGGTCTCTATCATGGTCCAGCTGGACCCTTGTACAGTTTTAATCCTCCAAGCCCAGTAAAGTGAGTGACTGTTAGCAAGCATCTTCCATTTGACAGCAGAAGGGAGCTAGCAACAATATGCACAGAAGAAGTTGTGATCAGGCCACAGGTGACTGGATGATTGTGCTCACTGGGTACAGGACCACCAGAAAGGAGTTTTAACATGCCAAGCACTCTTGACACGATTCCTCACACCCTCCATTATCACAGTCTCTCTAAGGCATGGAGGCAAAGTCAGTTGTAGTCCTGCCTTAGCCTGCTGTTTAATAAGAGCATTTCATGATCAGCTTACCCTTAACAGGATCTTCATTAGCTTCCAAAAAGTAGCTACTGGACCTTGGTCTGTCTGCCTAAATGTCTGATTTCATATGGGAGTCCAAAGGGGCCTTATTACTAGCTTAAATTAAGTTGAAGTTACGGTCTTGGGATGTGACAGAGACAAACTGATTACGAGTGTCACAGTATGTACATGCTCCTTTCTCCATCAAGCTGACCAATGCTCTGCGTACAGGTGTAATTTCTTTTTTTATAAAGACCATGGACTTGGCACCACTATTAAGCCTGGTTGAATCTCTATAAAGATGCCTAATATCTCAATAGATGACCTTCTCCATAGGGAGAATCGTACTGTATGGACAAAGAACTTTCACCCCAACACGGCTGCCCTTGTCTACAGTGAAGAGAATTACCTTCACTCTCCCTGTGGTGTTCTGAATTACAGCATTTTTCTTGTGCAGGCAACATCCTGGTGATTCAGATTTACATGTATTTTCTGTCTCAAATAACATGCAAGATGGTTGTACAGAAACTTATCTTCACATCTCTCTCAAGGTGTTTGCCACATCTTTTCCTTTCTCTTCTTACTTCACTATTCCCTCTACGTGATCGATCCTGTCAGATGAGACATTGTAGGACATGGTTCCAGCCTACATGTCTCCCAAACACAGGGTGCATCAGCTCTTGTTGAGCACATCGTCCAACTTACACAAGAGCTATCAGTAGGAAAGTTGGATTAAGGTGTTTGTCACGAACAAGTGGAAGTGTTTAGAGGAACGAAATCAGAGCTCATCTGAGACAGACTTCTAAGCTATGAATACAGCAACAAGTTGTCATGGGACAGATAAATTTGCAGCAGGCAGTGGTACCTGTGTAAACACACCCTTTGCCCACCCTGTGGTCCTTCATCTTCCAACCCCCCACAAAGGCACCCTGCATTGCCTCTAGACTGGCAAGCAACACGCATATATAAGCCTGCTCTCCCTCCCTTTGCAGCTACAAAGGCAGCAGATGACCACCTAACATCCACCTCTGCCAGTACTCGCTGACTCCTAACTGGTGTCATGGCCTGTTGGTCCTTCTGCCACTTGGACAGCTATGCATAAAAAAAGTGTTGAGATGGAGAAAAATATAGTGGGAGGGCTTCTAAATGCCATTGCTGTTCTGGGAAAATTGGCTTTCTCAGGGAAAAAAATAAAACTGTGACCTAGTGGTTAATGTACACGCAGAGGAGTCAGAAGTCAATTTTTATGTGGTTGAAACTGGTTCATTCATATCTAATTAAAACAGAATGGGGAGGGTGGCTCATTTTATGCTCAGTTAATCAAGAGACTGCAGAAGCTACTTCTTTCCTCTGGGGATATTGATAACTACTGGATTTGGCCCTACAGAACTAGATTGGTTAAACTGTTCCTCTTTGGTTTAAGTTATTTTAAGACAACCTTAGAGAAAAAGGCCAAGTCAACAGTACAAACTCCCTAAAGCTTAACTCCATTTGAAATCTGATTCCAGCCCCGAACTACATGTGATGACAGCCCTGCAGCCTATCTCTATTTTGTCATATTATAGATAGTTGGTCCTGCACCTATGGATATGCTATATATGAATACTAGGATATTCATAACTTGGCTAGAGAAGACTCAAATTGTTAGAACTGAAATTAGCTCTGCTTTAAGTGGGCCATTAGATTTCAGACATCTCTGTTGATGTAAATTATTCTGTGACTGTGTGGCCCACATCCTGATATTTATATATTTATGCTAGATATACTGTGGAGGAAGGAGCTAGTGAGAAGGAGCTTCAGCCCTTCTGACCCTTTTTACCATCTCCCCATGCACACAGTCAGCTAAGAAACTGTGGAAGACCATGTCTCTATCTAACAACTTTGCTCATATAGTGTTTAAGGAGTTCCTTTGGCAATAAGGCTGAGACAAAAGGGAAGAGCCTGGCAGGAGATCCTCTTGACACTTTCATGGGATCTGTAGTAGAAGAAGAGGGTGCACAACAGGAACACGTAAGCACACTCATCATCTCAGTGATACTATTCATGATCCTTAAAGCTAAACACAGGCTTCTGTATTTAGTCAGATGACAACCATGTGTCATATTTCATGTGAGAACTTTAGGGTGTTTCTACAAAACTTCAAGGATGAATTTTCATGGCAGCCAGGACAGCACTAGTTTCTTATTGACAGAAGCAGATGTAATCAAGATCTGTTTTAGGGTCTTATAATTATAACTCATCTTTTCTTAGAAACTATAGCACAGAACAATAATTACTTGATTACAGCTAAAATTTGGCCTTAAAAATATTAGAAAAAACCTTTCTATGTGCTGAACTTCCTTGTTTTCTTCTAATGATACCAACTGGTTTTAAAAGCATATTTTCTTTCACTGTAAAACTGACCTCACTTACAAGGACAATCACATGCAAAGTAGCAGAAGTGATCAGTAGACCAGAGTAAACTGATTAACTGAACTGATGAAAAATGAGCTCTAAATTCCACTATATTTTCTTAAAAGCTGCTCCTCTCGGAGGCATATGTGAACAGCTTAGTATTAATAGTTACAGAATCACAGGATCTCGTTCTGCCTTCACATCAGAGTAATTCCAAAGTAATTCCATTAAAGTGAGCAGAGTTACACTGATGTGAGATCACAATCAGTTACAAATGGGAAATTCCTAATAGCTTATCCAGTTCATAACCCTAGGGCTAGCGTACAGTTGTTCCTTGCACTAAAACCCTTGTTTAATTCTTTAAAATATGAATAGTGGGAAATGGTGCTTGGGAGGTGATTTGGTCATTTTGTGGTATTTCTTGAATTCATCATCCAATTTCTCCTCTTGGGCAAATCCTCTTTTCTTAACTGAAGCCAAAATCTCAACAGCATTGTCCAACAAATGAAACGTGGAATGAGGTAGATATCCCACATGATGACAGTATAATTCTGAGTGCCTCGTGCCCATTCTCCCCTACTCATTGTGAATCACTGTTAGGCTACTGATTCTTGGAGGTTTTAGAGGAGTTATTATAAGAAACATGGTAATGTTTCTGTGGCAGAACTTCTCAAACATTGCATTAGAGTAACATGTTACATAGCATCTATCTTTTTGTCAAGAAGATTTTCCAGTGAAATGTCTAAATATTCTGTATCATGAAGACATTTCTTACCAAATCCACTCTTCTGTTAGATCCATTCTATCTGAAACTCCTTTTCCTACTGAAGGACAACTTCAATGGAAACATTTTAACCAGACTTCATGGTAAAGAGGATTCAAACAGAAGAGAAACTTTCTTTCATCTTAGGAGTACTAAATACAGCGATTTGATTATTTTCACGCACAAGGGTTTTGCTGATGTATTCGACATGGGAGCATTGCAGGAGGGGAGAGCTGCTTTACTCTCTGCTTGCTTAGCACAGGAGGTGTTTGCTAAGAGCCATTCCTGTAGAGGGACTTAAGACATCCATCCCATGCTTGGTGTTCACTGCCTCCTGCATCCAAAGAGGTCCATAACAGCTGTTGCAGAGGAAGCTGCCAATCCCAGGCCCTCACAATGGCCCTCTGACTGCAGAAATAAGTTCCTGACTGATCAGGGCTCAGAGACATATAAGTATGGAGTCACTTTGACTTCTGAAACTGCTAGTCACCTCTGACTCTAGCCTTGCCATTTCACAGCATTTTGTTCTAAGTCTCATGGTGCTGTGGTTCAGGGGAAGGAGCTGGAGTGAAGAAGGGGGATGTCTTGCCTGTGAAGGGAGCTAGAGGTATTCTTGGAATACAAATATATTGATTCTAAGGCCTCCAACCAAATGGGGCTTCTATACATTACTAGGCTGTACATGATAGCAAGCATTTCTTTGAGGCTGTCGAAAAAAATACTTTACCTGAACATCTGATCCCTCCTGTTACAATATTCTAATCCTTAGGTGCACGGAGTACCCACCCACTCCCAAACACTAATTAAAGCATATTGGAAGAAGTGCATAATCATCAGACCTGTGAGGTTCTGTTACAGATTTCTGTCCAGAGTCACAAGGATGAAAACTCTAATTACCTTTAAGATGAGCTTGATATTGTTATAAAGAGTTATATTGTTTTATATAGCACACTATTGTTAGAAATTATACAGTTACCTCTGACAAAAGGAAAGTGAAATAATGTATTTGTTCATCCCTTATCCCTTGTAATGCCTGTGCACTCCAAAATTCTGGAGGCATGTGACTTCTAAGAAAAAAATCTGATAATAGGAGAGACTAACCTGGATTCAGCAATTAAAATATTCCCACAGAGCAAGCTGCTTAGTAGTTTTTACAAACCAGGACACCTGCTTAGATGCTAAATAAGATTTCTCAAGCAAGTTTTTTCTGAATGAACCATTTGTCTTACACCTTTAAAAGCTGGGGTCTAAAATCAATCTGCTTGTGAAAGTCATTGCTAGAGCGTGTGAGATAAATGTGACAGTAAATCACACAGGCCGGTAAGTAGAGTCTGATACCATTTCCCTGTGAACAAAAAGCAGTATGAAATCTCACAGTGGCTGTTTCTGCCCTTCAGCGACTTTTAATTTTTATTGATTGACACAACACCTACGCGCCACATCATCCACAAGCGGCATCAGGTCTGTTTCAGGAAAAGCAAATTATTCAGTATTGTCAACAGCTGGCAGAGGCCACCAGGAACTGCTTCTTCATTCATTTGTTTTTCTCAGACACCTATATTGAGCTGTCATCACACACCAAACAAAGCAAGTATCAGGCAGCATGTGTGTTTCGATGCTGCCTCTTCCTGCCATCACTGGCAGGCATGTCAGCCACGACAAGTGAGCAAAGCAGATACAAAGTGGGCTCAAGCACAAACATTTCCTAGTTGGTTGCCTTTGTTGGTCCGTTTTGCTGTGGATGGTAGTGGCAACAGGACATGGAAGACAATCTGGACCTATTCAGACCAGGCACGCTGCCTTGTGTGAAGCTGTACGTAATGAAGGCTGTTGCCTCCATGACATTAGTATTTGCACTTCACTGTGAACTGATGGGGACAAAAGACCTTTGTGTGATGAAGTCAAGAGCTACCCCTCAGTATTATTTACTTTGAGATAAACTGGACTCCGGAGAGTGTGATGATCTTTCTACCTGTGCAGATTTCTGATTAACATTTGTGGCAATACTGTGCATGTATGGCAGGACACCCAGGATATCCCTTGATATGTATAAAAAAGGCATATGAAGAAAGTTTTGTCAAGTGTGTGCAAGCCATTTTGGTCAGTATTAAAGTCAAAAGGCAACATGAAATTCTGCATAACCTTACCAATGCAGTGTGCTGCAATAGTGAAGAATAAAGTGTTTGAAGTAACAGAGGAAGTTGGGGGTGAAATACATTTTGTACATGGGAATATGATTAAGATACTGGGTAAATGCCACTACTACTGAGAAAGGACCACAGATATTTCAAAAGCCGTAAGTGGTTAGGAGCTTGGTTTCTCAGTCATGTCCAAAACTCAGCAGCTTTAGTAGAACAGCCCTTGCTCACCAAGCTCACCAAGCACCCACTCAGCACTGCATGCAGGTGCTTGGTTCAATACTGACTCAGAGGGAAGAATGCTACCCACTGAGTCACCAGCCCTGCTTCCTTCAGCACTATCTTCTCTCTCCTGGTTATCCACTCAAGCCCAAGCATGCTTAGCATACAAGAGCTAACAGGACTGCAGCCCTGAGAAGGATGGGTGGCACAGAATGAAACCCTCATGGGTGCCAACATGTCAAGATAGCTCACACAAGAGTTGCTGTTTCTGAGGTCTCTCACCTCAAGGAGATATAGCAAACTGTAGATGTTCACCTCCACTTTCCAGCACCTCCACAAACATGGATTGCTTGTGGGTTGCATTGGACATATTGCTGAGCCCAAGCTTGTGCCATGTAAGGAAAGGATTCAGTTGCCTGAGGAAGGCACATGTCTCCCACTCCTCTCATCTGGAAATGTCTGAGCCTCCCAGAAGGGATGAGGAAAAGTATAAAAGGCATGTTGCATTTGATCTGAATTGTGCTTAGCCTGTCTCTTTTCCTTGAAACTGTGCTGAACTCATTTGTGGTGGTGAGAAGAGAGCTTGTGCTAGAAATAGAAGATCTGCATTTAACATATTACCCTAACACAGAGTAGAATCACTGTGGCCCCAGAAAATTAGGAAGTTTTGCTTGGACATGCATTCCAAAGTTTATCAGATTTCTCTCATCTGCAACATACAAGAATAAAAAACGTCCTTGATATGGTGTATTTGCTTGCCTAACAGACTGGACCCAGATACATACTTTGGTTTTAGGATTAAAAAAAATCCTCCACTCACACATATCATGCACATGTAAGTAATTTGCAGTCTTTGAGTACTAACCCTTCATAGCCTGAAGCAGGGGCAAGTTCCTTCTCTATTCTCACAGGCCTGTTATCGTTCTGCAAGCTTTCATTCTGAAACTCAAATTCACATGAAAAATATTCATCTTAGTGAATATGAAACTCAGCCTAAGTAATCCAAATGAAAATGCTGTGTGTCTGTTAACCCATTCATGTTTCTCCTCTTAGGAGCACACAGCAGTCCAGTTCATCCTGCTATATATGAATTTTTCTGCAGATGTAATGATTTGGCTTCAGCTCCTCACAGACTCTGTTCATATGTCTTGGCCCCCCATGCTCAAACACGTACCCAAAGAGAGATGGTGGAAAGAAGATTCCCAGGTCTTCACAGCTATTTTTTCTGTACTTCTCATTTTATGGCCACAAGTATTGACCTCAGATGCTGAAAGCTGTGTTTTCTTAACCAGTAGTCTAAAGTAAGCTGCTGCTTGGACATCTAGCCATGAGGAAGAGTTTCTGGAGCAAGTTCCAAATGATGGAAGATGAAGAGTAATGTAGAGTCAAAGCCTGCAGAAGTCCGGTGTCAAAGTGCTTCCAGATACGGTTTAAGTAGAGTATTGCAGCAGTAGAAGGAGAAAAAGTGACTAATAGACTGACCATGGAATGGGATGAAGGAGACATAAGATGTAATGGTGAATTGCTTCATGGCTTTCATCAAACTAGTCAGTATTTCTTCCTTTATTTTTTTCCACACATAAAGTGGATATTATAATATGTACTTTCTGAGCTCTTACAGTATTGTGATTAAAAAATTCTTATCCTTTTTAAAGCCCTGTGGAGTATGTGCTACTCAGAGATACAGATGGGAAAGATTGTCAACAGACATTAAAATCTATGGATAAGACAAGGAAACGAAAGCACAGGTATTAAAAGTGCCAGAAAGAATAAAAGATGGAACCAGGAAGGAAAAATGATTGTTAGACATGTAAGTGCCAGATAAAAAAGTGAGGGGAGGAATATGATATAGAAAAGATAAGGGAAATATCATTTTTCATAAAGAGAAACAAAAAGAACAGTAACAAATATGAACAAAGAGAAAAAAAACAGTGAGGGAAGAACTGAGTTAAGGAAGATGGAAGTGTTAGTTTACCTTAGTAGGACTTGATACTGCGAAGTACCAGCAAGTGGGCTGCGCTTGAGAAGGAGAAGACAAAAAACTAAAAAACAAAAGGAGATAAGCAGGAAAAAGCTATAATTTGAACCCAACATTTTAATGATTTTTTAAAAATTATTTTGTCAGTAGCTGTGGTTTTCTTTAGGGAACCAATATTTTTTTTTGTTAAAAATAATTTTCAACAAAAATATCTCAACGTTGGTCAGAAATAAAAACATAAAACCTAAGCTTGGTAACTTAAAATCCTTTCTGTATTATACCTAAATTATAAAAACCTGATGTTTCTGTGGGAAGATCATCGCTTCCCAGATACCTCTATTTTTAGGCCTGTAGTTCTCAATCAGCCTGGTACTCATTTGCAGTAGGGTTCTTTGCAGCATGGAGGCAATATGGTGTATGAAAGGGTATACAAAGGAGGCTGTCTGGTATTAAGAGACTCATACTAGTGAATTTGCAGGAGCTCCCAGGCAGCCTTCCTTCTTCTCTCTGCATCTGTAAAAGGAAGCATGGGATGTCAAATCTTCCAGTGAGAACTTCCCATGACACAAAATCATGATGTGAAAGAAAAGTGAGCGATAGAAACACAATGTACAAGAATAAATTTAGCAAGGCTAAATCCTGAATTGCTCTTCAGATATGTGATTGATCTCCACCTCATCCATGGGTAAACCTCTTGCTTTTGCTGGTACATGTTTGAAACATCAGCTGAGCTAACTTGTATTCTGGGAGAGGTTCCATAATGACTCTGTCAGAACAGACAATCACAGTGGTAAATGCGAGTAAGTCATTTGAGCGCATCTGTTGCTTTCTGCCCGCAGAAGTTTGTCTTAGTGGCACTGTTCCCATTTACAAGCTTTGTGCTTGAGGGGATGAGAAAAGCTGCCGAGACGATCCTGGGAAAGTTTATACACACAGGGACTGAGCCAACACAGCTCTTGGTGTAATACACTGCAAGCATGGTAGCTGATTATGAACAGGGCTCTGACAGCACCCAGCCTCAGAGCATGTTGGCTCCCTGAGAACCTGGATCTGCTCTAGCACCCAGCCCTGTGGCTGGGGCAAAGCAACGGTCTGAAGGACAGGAGGGTACCATGCAGGGACTTAAATGTTTCAGTGGCCATTGTGTGTATCTCCCTCTGATGTGTAGTTGAATGTCAAGGGTCTTGGTGGCTCTAGCATCACTGACTGTGCAGCCGTCACTTCACTACAGCACTCAAGCTGAAACCCCTTTGGAAAGACCAAATACTGGTTTCAGCAGTTCTTTATTATGATGAAAACCTAGAGATCTGGTCCTCTGGCCTTCACCTGCCTGGCACAAGCAAGCTCTTGTGTTTGTCATTGTTGGTGTTGCCATGGCCACTGCATGCAGGTGTAAACCTTGCCCGGGGGACATTGTTATGGGAGGGTAGGGTGCAGTCCAGGAAGGGTACTGCTTTACTGACGTGATTTATTTTCATGACCCATGCAAGTCTCTGGAGTTTATCCATTCAGTTGCTTTTGCAGGAAATCTCCTCCTGACAGAGCGCTAGTGCATTAAGTAATAACATTTTACATCTATATTGAGCTCTGTGCATTCCAAGTGCTATACAAACACAAACTCATTCATCTTATCTTTTTATCTCATGACAGTTGCCTGCAGTGCTGAGTTGGTTTGATCCCAGCCTCACAGACCTTTCAACAGTGGAATTGTTACCTGACTAATTATCCATCTAAATCACTATGAAGGACTTGTAGCTGGGCTCCACTCAGTTTCAGCCAGCAGATCCTGTCACTTTGGACAGAGGCCTTTAGGTTTTTCTGCTGCAGAAGACAGGAAAAGGAAAATCTGGGAGGCAATTTTAATTTAGTCTGTTTTCACCATGAGAGTGTTCACTAGGGGCAAAACTGTTTTCAGAATTACAGATAAACTTGTTGATTCATGGGAAATGCAATCAAGCATTTCTGTATTAATTTTACCCACGGGCAATTGAGAGTTGAGGCTAATATAGGGCAAACTTGTATTCCTCCTACTCTTTCTCCATTTGCTGTCTCCACATTAATTCATACGTCCTTGGATGAATAATCAGTTCAGAGTAAGTTGCTAGAATTGTGAAAACAGATTAATCAGCTGAGACAGCTATGTCTTGGAGCCCAAAACAATTAATTAGAGATTGAAGTGAGAATTTTTCTCCAAGCAAAGAAGAGCTAGAGCTTGAAAGGAAATTGAAACAAACAGCAGATGTTGGTGTAGAAAGAGGGGCAACATAAGGCAGACATTAGACACCTCTTAGACATGGTCTAAAACCTGTATATTTTCTCTGCAGTTATCTGTAGCCTGGATAAGACATGGCAGTGGAAAGACAGTATGACAAATGGGAAGGACTCTATAGGTATGAAAGATTATTTTATCCTGAACTGGTAGGTCATTGGTGGCAAATAAGGAACAACATTTTCCATAGCATGCACTCTTAAGAGATCCTCCTGCATGCTGCATGCAGTTCTGGTCACTCAAGTCCAATGCTGATGAACTCAGGCTGGAAGATCTGCATAAAAGGACTTCGGTGAAGGTGTATATGGAATGGCTGCAAAGGATGGGGAAAAGGAAAAAAAAAGAGTAATTATCAAAAAGAACTAGGTCCTAAAAGTTGGAACCATTATAAGAGTGTAATGTCCAAGAGCAGAACAGAGTTAGCTGTGTCAAAGCAAATTAAGACAAATGGAACAAGTGATCTCGCAGTAAAAAGCCAACAGCTTTTTTAGCCTAGGGAAGAAAAAAAAACTTAGCAGGTATTTCACTTTTCTTTCTGAAAACATGGTAAAGAGCTATTTAAGATAAAGACAATGTTTGTACAGAGTAATGCATATAAGTTATCCTTGGAAAAGTGTATGCAGGAAATCAGAAAAATGTTTCAAACCATCAGAAGAAGGAAATTCTGGAGGACATTTCAAGAGTAACAGCAGGAGAAAACATTATACCTCATCTTGTAACAAAATTGATCAATGTGTGAAAGGAGTTACACTGTGTGATTTCTCATGGCATCATGATACAGCTACTTCGGATGTCATTTACAGACATATTTCCCACATTCCTCTTCTTTCTCTGCCACTTCAGACATTTTCAGGTTAAAC
This sequence comes from Urocolius indicus, assembly GCA_013401255.1. Lineage (NCBI taxonomy): Eukaryota > Metazoa > Chordata > Aves > Coliiformes > Coliidae > Urocolius > Urocolius indicus. The sequence goes on from WBNH01011003.1 coordinate 132,695, forward strand.
ACTTGATTAACCTTGGTCTTTAACATCTATACTGACTACTAGCATGATAGATATGAGTCATATCTCTCTCTCTAGCAATCATCTCTCCCATCTTGTTGGCTGTCTTCATAATAGCAAAATGAAACAAATCAGCACCATGGTTACTGTTTTTTAAGCAACTTCCAATAATTTTCTTATCAGGATTGAAATGAAGCACACTACTTCACATAATGCTGTGTAGCCTTGTCCAGCATCTCCTAAGGTTGCCAGGAACATCAGTTGTGTAACACAGATTGTTCTTCTAGGCGAGGCTGGTGCACACTTTTAGAAAACACATTCAGAGATTTTTCTTTTCTGAGATATCCTTTGCAACCTACTACCTCTAGCATTTGCTACTTCAGGCATCACTCAGAGACTTGGAAAATTATTCAACAGGGATTTTATATTCATATATATTCATATAT
>WBNH01011004.1:0-10256 GCA_013401255.1 Urocolius indicus
ATTAGCTGATCTGGCTTCACCACCAAACGCTACAACATTGTGCAAGGGAGACAGAAAGAAAGAGACATTATTAGAAAGTGATTTTGGTCAAGCAATTCCCTGCAGATACTCCAACAAAAATAGTTCTATACAGCAACTGTTGCAGAACCTCTTTAATCTCCTGTTTTTTGTAAGAAGTGCTGCCTTATTCCTACTCAGATGGGAGTATACACCAGAGACTGAGATGACGCTTGTGTTTTGCCTTTTCTTTTTCCCCCCTAATGCACTTTGATAACTTATTCAAAGCAGTAGCTAGGATGGGGTATAAAGTACTTGCTTTCTGTTAAAGAAAACAACAAAAAGCATGCTGAAAAGGGTACAGCATCCTGTCAGGTTTTCAGACTGCCTTTGTCAAATGCATCATGAAATTAACATTTCTGTGAGCACTGGCTCACAGGGAGGAACTGTTAGAGACACAGTAAGCAGAGACCGCTGCTTCTATCAGTCAGTAAAGGACTGAAACACTCATCTGCTACCAACCAGTCACTTAATTACGTTAAAATCACTTGAAATAAGCCAGCTTGGACAGCTAATAAAAAGAGCTCTGGATATGTTTTCTCTCCAGAACGTGCATGGCTATCCAACACAGAGAGAGATAAGTGACCTTGCATTGAAAGAGCAAAAAAAAAAAAAAATGGAGCCTTGTCTAATGTTTTGCTTGGAGGCAGGAAACCTGAGCAGTACCCTAACTGAGCATAAAAGCTACCTGTGAGGAAAGTGCTCCACGATTTCATAAAGTAAAGGTTTGAGAGCAGGGACTGACATCCAGAGAGTCTTGCTTTTCCACGAAACAGACTCCTTTACCTTCCATGTGGTTATTAGCAGCTTCTTGTTTGCAGGTCTCTCTGCTCATGTATTTCACAGCCCTTAAAGAGCTTTTATAATCAACCCCCCAGAAGGTAACACAACAGCCTTGCAGCAAGGCTTGTTTCTTCCTCAGCGTTGCAAAGGAAAAGGGGCAGAGCAGCTGCAGCAGCGACTGGTCCTTCAGGAAAGATTTGGAGCACAGTTCTGCTCACAGGCTGCCACAACCCGATGTGCCATGCATCCAAGCAACCAAGGGAGCAACCAAGGTGGGCTGAGGCTTGTCTGGGGGCTCTATAGGAAGGCACATCGCTGTCCTTACCTCACTCAGAAGCCAAGGGTGATCCTGGGTGAGTCTTGCCCAGTCAGTGGATGGGGTGACACAGGCATACTTGAAACGGTTCTGGATGGCAGAGGACGTACAGATGTACTTGTACAGAAACTCCTTCCCCGTCTGCTCAGAGATGGCTTTGGCTGACATGGCTAGGTAGTCTGAATTGGGGAATAAAACAAACAAAACACAAAAAGGCAATCAGAAAGAGAGTCTAGTTCTCAGAGAAAGCGCCCAATCACCTAGCTCAGTGCAAAAAAACCAAAAACCCAATCAAAGCAAACACAGAGCTGAGGCTCTGCCTCCCCATCATAAATCAGGCTATAAAATTAACCTGATGGGCAACAACTGTTTTGGTCCAGCTTTGCCTGCTGGGAAGGAGAGAATCCTTGCAGCCTGTCTCATTCACCATTCTGCTTATACCAGGTCTGAGAGCTCTGAGCATCCCCCACATCCAGGTGAATGCTCAGCTAAGCCAATGTGTCTCAAGCCACACAGCACCCTGGGTTTGCTGTTGTGGGATCTGTGTAACACACCTATACTGATAAGTAGGTGTTCTATCATCCAGCACTGCACTACCTTCCTAGCAGCTTTCCTGTGGGAGTTACCTGCAGAGGAGTGCATTTTGCCTGCTCGGCTCCTGTTGACAATACAGGCTGCTCTGCTCAGAGCTATCTGGGGAGCTACAAGAAAGCCCACAGGCAGACCCTGCCTGCACTGGTAGGTAGGTCCCTAGGTAGCCTATCAGCCAGCACTGCGCTACCTTCACACACCTCCTGTTTCTTTAGTGCACTGCCTGGGAGTGTCAAGGCAGCAGGAGGGGAAAACCCTTCCTCCCACTTGTTTTCTTAAAGCATGCCACCTTTCCAGTCTGAGTTTGACTGTGGGCATAACAGCAAGCCCCACTCCCCAAGCCTTTTCTGAAGGGAAAAGAAAACGTTGCCAGTATTATCAAAACCAGAGCACCTTTACATCACTTTCTTTTTATTGTTTCAGAACCTAGATGTCTTGGAAGCAGATGCTTTCCCCTATAGAAGATGCTCAAGACAACAAAGAAGATTAAGATTAGACAGTTTAGGGTGGGGTGGTTTTTTTTTGAGAAAAATAACAATTTCCTAACTTCATGCCTTTCCTGGAGATGGCTNGGTAGTCTGAATTGGGGAATAAAACAAACAAAACACAAAAAGGCAATCAGAAAGAGAGTCTAGTTCTCAGAGAAAGCTCCCAATCACCTAGCTCAGTGCAAAAAAACCAAAAACCCAATCAAAGCAAACACAGAGCTGAGGCTCTGCCTCCCCATCATAAATCAGGCTATAAAATTAACCTGATGGGCAACAACTGTTTTGGTCCAGCTTTGCCTGCTGGGAAGGAGAGAATCCTTGCAGCCTGTCTCATTCACCATTCTGCTTATACCAGGTCTGAGAGCTCTGAGCATCCCCCACATCCAGGTGAATGCTCAGCTAAGCCAATGTGTCTCAAGCCACACAGCACCCTGGGTTTGCTGTTGTGGGATCTGTGTAACACACCTATACTGATAAGTAGGTGTTCTATCATCCAGCACTGCACTACCTTCCTAGCAGCTTTCCTGTGGGAGTTACCTGCAGAGGAGTGCATTTTGCCTGCTCGGCTCCTGTTGACAATACAGGCTGCTCTGCTCAGAGCTATCTGGGGAGCTACAAGAAAGCCCACAGGCAGACCCTGCCTGCACTGGTAGGTAGGTCCCTAGGTAGCCTATCAGCCAGCACTGCGCTACCTTCACACACCTCCTGTTTCTTTAGTGCACTGCCTGGGAGTGTCAAGGCAGCAGGAGGGGAAAACCCTTCCTCCCACTTGTTTTCTTAAAGCATGCCACCTTTCCAGTCTGAGTTTGACTGTGGGCATAACAGCAAGCCCCACTCCCCAAGCCTTTTCTGAAGGGAAAAGAAAACGTTGCCAGTATTATCAAAACCAGAGCACCTTTACATCACTTTCTTTTTATTGTTTCAGAACCTAGATGTCTTGGAAGCAGATGCTTTCCCCTATAGAAGATGCTCAAGACAACAAAGAAGATTAAGATTAGACAGTTTAGGGTGGGGTGGTTTTTTTTTGAGAAAAATAACAATTTCCTAACTTCATGCCTTTCCTGGAGATGGCTTTCTTGTCTTCTAAAGAAGGTACTCCAAACTGTCATAAGTAAATGATTTCTGATCTCAAGGCTGTAACTTTTCCTTCTCATACGCAGCAACAAGGTCACAGGTGTCAAAAGATGCATTTATTTTTAGCTGCATTAAATATTTATTTAAAAGAAAACTTCATCCCAGTGAACCTGTCTGCCATGTGTCACACATCAGAACCGAGTCTTGTGATCAGCCAGAGGTCAATGAGCAGCTTTGATTTCTCTGAGGGGTCAGACTGCTGACCGAGATGCTTGAGCAGTGGCTCATGCTGAATTTTTGAGTGACTAGGGCCCTGTCACTTCTCCCCAAGCACAGCCAATGTGGCAGGAAACACAAAAGCATGATGAGGATGGTTTTTGTACAGAAAGGCACCAGCATGGAAGAACCCAGAGTCCATCTGAGTACGTGAAAAGTATTTGAATGGCTCAGTAAGACTGCCTGACTGCCCATGCCATCACAAAATAGATGTTCCACTTAAAGCTCACAGAGGGGAAACACTTTAAATACTCCAGTTACTTCTTGTGCTACCTTCTGGGTAATAATCATTAGTAATCAAGTGGGTTATTCATCCTATAAGCGAGCACAGAATATTCCAGGGAACAATTAGCCATCATTAGGAAGAAAGTCCTTCTTCCCTATAACAGGAAGAAAAAATAGACAAGGTATTTATTCTGGGGAGAAAAATGCAGCAGGAGACAGGCTGCATTCTCTGTATGCCTCTAGAATGAAACCAGTTGGACTTAAGGACTGTTACTGAAAGCTGTTAACCAGGCCTAAGAGCTGCCAGTCACATTTGCTGCCAACACCTTTGCAGATGCAACGCCAGTGTTAAAATAGAAAAGGAGAACCTACAGAAAGAATAAATGATGTTATAAAAAAAACCCACAAGTGTTCCTGCTTTCAGAGGATTATGTAGAACTCTCAACATGATTGCAGCTTCCAATTCAATCCCATTTCAAAACAGCATCAGGAAACACTTCTGAAGCACTCTTTCTTCATAGAATCAAAATCTTGTCACCATAAACACTCCCACCTAATATTTCCCCTGTTTAAAATTAACCCCACTTTATTAATCCAGTGGCAAAGCCAATGCAGCCTGAGGAGAGGGGAGCTCTTGCAAACATGCCAAATGAAAGGAGCATCTTGTTTGTCTGTCTGCAATGCAAGACATGCATCCTACCTTCCTCCATCCTCCCCTCACAGCTCCCAGCCCGTTCCAATGCTACCCAAGGCTGCTTGTGTTATATTCCTTTGCTAACAGGCATTCCTACAAATACATATTCAGAGATGTTGTGGGGATAGAGTTGTCTCAGGAAAACTTTGCAAGCTCCTGAATTATGTCAAGACCTGAGGCTACAAGCAGACATTCTTCACTAGGGACTTTTAACTCCCAAAAACCACAGTGACACTGAGATAACGTAGTTATATTAAGGCAAGGGCTTATAGTTACTGGGGAAACAACAACACGTATTGGAAGAGGAAGCACTCAATCAAGGAGAAATACTGGGTACCGGGAGATTAACTTCACACATTCCAGGAGTTGCAAGGCTTATGGCTTAAGCCTCTTGTGTGGCTGTAAGCAAAGGACAGACACTGAAGCCAGAAAAACGTTCACCCCTTCTTGGTGTTAAACTGCCACAGCTTCTGAGAAGCTCACTACAAGACACACACTGAGGTTCTGTAGCATGTCCAAAGCAAGGCATCAAAGACACTGAAGGGTGAGGGGCAGCTGAGGTAACTGGACAAGAGGAGGCTGAGGGGAGACATGAGCACTCTCTGCAACTCCCTGACAGGAGGCTGGAGTGAGGTGGAGGTTGGCATCTTCTCCCAAGTAACAAGACAAGAGGAAATGAGATCAAGTTGCCCCAGAGGAGGTTGTTATATTAGAGCTGAGGCAGAACTGTGCCCTGAGAGAGGTGTCAGCCCCTGGGCCAGGCTGCCCAGGGAGCTGGGGCAGTGCCTAGCCCTGGAGGGATCCCAAAGCCGTGGGGCTGAGGTGCTGAGGGACAGGGGTTAGTGGTGGGCTGGGCAGGGCTGGGACTTGATGAGCTTAAATGGCTTTTCTAAGTGAAACAATACTATGATTCTATAAGGAGAGGAATTTTGATTGACAGAAAAAGGAGGTGAATAGAGGCCACGCGTGTAACGGTCTCCTGGGAAAGCAGCCTGAAACAGTGGCCAGACACATGGTAGGGAATCTGGCAGATTGCCTGCATGCTGAATGGGTTACAGACATGGCTTCTTGGGCTTATGGAGCAACTGGGTACTTGCTGTACAAAATCCTACTGCTGATTGCAACTCTCTGCCCATTTTTGCCCTGCAAATGCCGCCAACCCTCAGGAGTGTAAGCTGTGTTGTAACCTGCATTAAAAAAGCCCACAGATTAGCAGAGTTGCTCTGACTGATGAATCTTAATTAGGCAGGAAGCTGGAAGAGACAGAACGGTTTAACTCTTACAAACCAGAGCTTGCCACATCAGACTAAGATGGATCTCAAATGGGTTTGCAGAGCTGGTTTGCATCTATCCTCTGCTTACACTGTAGATCACTTCCATACCTTTCTGAGACAGATTTCTTCTTAATTATGAGGCACTGCCTGTGCATCACATAAGCACTGTTCAAAGAGAATATGCCCAGTTTTTCTCTGACCAAAAAGCTTGCAGCTTTGTCATACTGCCAGTCAGCCACAGGCTAGCTACAGATGAAGACTCTCTAAATCTCTGTAAGTGACTGTACATTGGGCTAGTAGTTGGCAGAGCTGTAAGAAAAAAAAACGAGAAATAAAGAAAAGCACACACCAAAAGAAAAAAAAACAACCCCCAAACACCCTCAAACTTATTCTGCAAACATGCACAGAACATACTCAGTTCCCACAACCACCACTCTGCTACCTTGGCTTCCCAGCTGCACACAGACATGCTACAGTAAGTCATCCGTACTGTCGTGCTGAAAACTTTCCATTACATTTTCTTCTTGCTTTAAAGCAGTGCTGTTTCTGAGAGCAAACCCTACTCCCAAGTTACCTGCAGCTATTTATTTTGTCTGCTAAGAAGATGGAATACCCTTGCTTTCAAAGCCCTTAGAAATCCATCTACTGCCTACTCCACAAAAAACGCTAAAGGCCAGTCCCAGAGAAGAAAAAAAAGTGTCCTATTTCACTGCAGTAGAAACAGATGGATAAAAGTAAACAGTACATATATTTCTTAACCTTAAAAAATTCAAACCCTAAGTATTTTTTCATTTCTCCAGGGTGACACAGATCCCCTGAACAACACTGCAGACCTTCAGTCCACATTTACCAACCAAAACAAACCAAGCCGATGCTAGTTATGCCAAGGATCAAGATGTAACCCTCTACAATTGCAGGACACCAGGACCTGGGGAAAAAAATATCAGTGGGAACAGCAGGGACATGCATGGGATTGCTTAACCCTGACGGACTCCAAACGCAGGGGCACTCCCACGAGCCGTGGCACTGTGAAGTTGCTCATCTCTCTGGATCTCTACTGGCCTCCTTTATGCCACTACTTTCTGCAGCTTCCCTGGTCTCTCTCCCAGTTTCATCATCTCATTTTTGCAATAACACTACTGAAGCAAAGAGAGAAAAACCTGGAGGATTATTACAATACTAGTAGAAAAAAAAAAAAAAAAAAAGACAAAACACCTTGTGTCCTGGCAACACAAGAGCAGGAATGAGGCTGTTTGGACCTTATCTGCCCATGTTTCACTAAGATATTTCCTAATTGTTAGCAAGCCTTTACTCATGGCCCTCATTCAGTCCCTCCACTGCTCCAGCCCAAAACAATTGCTTCAGTCTGCTGAATTGCTAAGCTGAAAGATCAGCAGGAAAGCTATTTCCACAGGGCATCAGCAATTCCTAGCTGTATGTGCTCGTGCAGGTCCCTCAACCAGAGAGACATAATCAGAGCACGATGTGTTAGCTGTTTGCATCTGTTTTGCCAGCAGGATGCACAGACTGCAGGTTGCCACAGAAGTGGAGGAGCAGAATCTTTGCAGTTTCCCCAAGAAAAGAGACAGGTTAGGCCTCATCTGTCACGGATCCTATTACTTTTTATGTTTAGCACCTGCAGTACCAACCAAAGCTGATGAGATTGATGGATGCCCCTCTGAAATAAAACTGAGGGAGTTCGGAGAAAAAAAGAAAAATCCCTTTTTCTGCACCAAATACAAGCTGTAGGATAACATCCTCTTCTACTGATGCACTGCCAGAAGCTGTTCTGCTCACGATTCATTAGGCAACTGCAATTTTCATACAAATGTAGGTCTCAAACCTTGCAGCCACCACACAGAACGGCAGACTCGTGTCAGCAGTACACAATGCTGCTTCTAGCCTGCTCTTAGTCTGTTCTCTGCTGCATAAGCTTTAGAATAGAAAAAAAAGCTACCAGTTTCTAACCTCTAGCCCTGCTGGCTGCCTGCAAGTCATCCTGAGTTCCACATCACACCTGCATGTTCACAGCCCTTCAGATCCAGTTATTATAAATGTCTTTTTTGCCCTTCTTTTCTTCTCTAAAGTGCATGTGAGGGAATCACAGCTGGTTCCTGGCTAAGCTGAGTGAGGGACAACCTACCGCCACTTTAAAGCTTTTGCCACAGTATGCGCCATGAACTTTTGAGTTAAAAATGCGAAGCATTTCTGATGACAGAACGGTTCAGGTCAGAAGGAGCCTCAGGAGATCACACAGTCCCACTTGAAGCTCAAAGCAGGGTCAGCTCTGGAGTCAGCCCAGGGTACAAGGGCTATTCTCCCACCTGAAGCACGCTGCCCTTTACTTCTTCAGCAAAGAGCTCCATTGAACTAATGCCACACATCTAGTCTTGGGTCTGACAAGTGTGTTATTGGTGTAAGAACAAGTTATTTCTGGAAGCGTCACCAATTCCCACAAGTGACTTGCATTCAATTTATTGAGGCTTTAAAACAAACAGCTTCCCTACAGCACAGAAGCATCATTATCCTCCCTACTCACTGATTTCACTAAAAAGTGCTGTTTTTCAGCCTTCACTACCAAGACCAGAGCAACTGCAAGAAATGGATTAGATCATCTCTTCGAGGCCTCAGAAGCACTTAATTCCCTCAAAACATCACCTGTCAAATATGGGGAAAAAATAATGATGCTTGGGGAAGGTTTCTTTTTCATTTACAAGCATTGACAAGAGACAAACAGTGATGGTGGCAAGCTAGAGAAGGATTAAAAGAGCCAGACGATGCGTTTGCTGTGCCACCACTGATCCATCTGCCTCGATACACCAGCAGCTACTGAAAGGAGACACAATCTGAAGGAGAAAAAAAAAAGATGGGGAAAACAAGAAGGATCCTGATTCTTGACAGCAGAACCCAGGTAAAGTCTCCTTGACTCCAAAAGAGATGGGATGATGTGGCACTACTCAGCACAATACAGCCTGTTCTGTAAGAGGAAGGGGGGGGGAAAAATAATATGAAAGCATTGATTTGGTTTATTGTTCTTTAAATCCTTTCTGGCCTCAGAGGTGCAACTGTGAGCTTCACCACTTTGTGTTCACACAGAAGAAGAGAAGGAGAAAAGGTTGCCCTCCCCCCCCTCTGCAGGGGAGATCTCACGCCCTCTCTCCTGAGAATTATGTCAACAAAACCACACTGTAAATAAAGCAACCTTCCCTTTCCATGCCAGGTCATTTATTAACACAGTTCAAGATCAGCCAGTATTTTCAGCCCACGGCAGCATGACAGGTTACGTCAGCTTCCATCTGGCAAACACGCATGCTTTCATCAGAGGGCTGGAGAGAAGAGGCCCCGCAGCAGGTGGCCACGATACCTCCCCACTAAGTGTTGGGAAACGCCTGGCACCGCTCCGCTGTGGTGCAAGTGGGTGCCCTCGCTCAACACCCGGCTTGGGAGGAGGTTTCCTGCAGATGGGGAAGCTCTGAGAGCAAAACAGCAGCCAGGTGAGGGAATGGGCTATGAAGTGAATGAAGTCTGGCTAACAGAGAGACGAGTGCCCCATATAACCACCTAGCACCAGACACAGGGTATTGGAATCCTGTCTTTGAAGACCATCTTATTCTGCAGCCTTGGGGAAAGTCCTTAGCAGGTTGATTCCTTGAATCTTTCCCCATATCCATTGCAAAGGGAAGAGTAGTAGCGTGTGCTCTGGCCTGAGGGTGCTGAGCAGGACTCCCAGCAGTGGCTGTCTTCCATACCTGTCCTTCGTACCTGGTCCCAGTACTTCAATCAGAGCTGCTAGGGCAGGAAGAGCAGTGCTAGCTGGAGGACGGAGAGCGCTCTGTCTGCGTGCCTGTGCAGAACTCTCCTACACAGAAAACTCTACAGCGTTTGAATAACAGTGTTAAAAGAGGAGAGCTGATATTCTGAGCTCCAAACCAAAGGAGGAAACTTAAGTAAACACAGATATCTACAAACAGACCAGTTTTGGGTCTTTAGACACTAGATGAACATAGTTTAACAGAGAGAAAAGACAAGTCCCTACAAAAGGAGGAGAATTTCCAAAACAGCAGGACAAGCAGCAGGGGTTTTGCAGGTAGCACGAACAAAAACGCTGGAAACCTGCCATTTCACAGCCCCTGGAAGCCTCAGGCCCAGCTGCAGGAAAGGAGAGAGAGAGAGAGAGAGAGAGAGAGAGGCAGGCTCTTCAACCTCCCTCCAGTACGACAACAAGAAGGGTGACGAGACCCCCAACGCCAGGGCTTCTGCCTCCACAAGCGCCGTCAAGGGACGTTTGTTCTGGAAGCAATGCACTGGCGCTGCCGGCAAACGCTCTCCGGGATGAAGGGAACAAGACCCGGACTCACTGCTGCTGACGACGGAAGCGCTTTGCTCCCAGCCCCTCGGTAACCGCTGGTACTGCGCCCACCACAAACACACCGTGCCCTCGGCCAATCCCTCAAGCAGCTCCGAGCCTCCAGCCCAAC
>WBNH01011008.1:1509-26898 GCA_013401255.1 Urocolius indicus
CTACCATTAGACACCACTGAGAACAGCCTGGCCCCATCCTCCTGACATCCACCCTTTACATATTTGCAAATGGTCACCCCTCAGTCTTCTCCAAGCTAAAGAGCCCCAGCTCCCTCAGCCTTTCATCATAAGGGAGATGCTCCACTCCCTTCATCATCTTGATGGCCCTGTGCTGAACTCTCTCCAGCAGCTCCCTGTCCTTGAAATGAGTGGCCTAGAATGGGACACAATATTCCAGATGCAGGCTCAGGAGGGCAGGCTCTCTCAACCTATTGCCCACAGGCCTTCTAATATACTCCAGGATGCCATTGGCCTTCTTGGCCATGAGGGCATATTGTTGGGTCATGGTCATCCTGCTGCCCAACAGAGCCTCCGGGCCCCTTTCCCCTGTACTATTCTCTAAGAGTTCATTCCCCAACCTGTACTGGTATGTGGAGTTACTCTCCAGTAATGAATGATGGGATACAAGGCAATGGCCTCAAGTTGCACCAGGGCAGGTTTAGATTGAACATGAGAAAGAACTTTTTCACCAAGAGCTTTGGAACAGATTTCCCAGTGAAGTGATGTAGTCATCATCCCTAGAGATATTTCACAGACACATAGATGAGATGTTGGGGGATGTACTTTAATGATGGGCTTAGCAGTATGAGGTTAGTGATTGGACTTGATGCTCTTAAAGGACTTTTCCAATCATTATGATTCTATGAAAATTAATAATTAAAAGAAAATAAGCCTTTGAAAGAGTCCAAATGTCTGTTCCACAATGTGTCAAAACTGAGACATGAAAACCTTGGGTGAAACTGCAAGCACATTCAGTATCTGAATTCAAAACAAAACTGAGGTTTATGTTTCAAGTTGCATCCTGTATCCTATCACACACTTGGTCACCGAAAAGCCAATGAAAGTACTTTCAAGAAATATCTTTAATGATTATTGAATGTTATTTCATACTGACAGGAAGCAGTGATTTATCAGTTGCTGGACCCATAGTTCTCATTTTTAAAGGCATAAAAATTGCCTTCAAATTCCTTAGGACATCTCTTCCATAAAGAGTTAAATGAGGAATAGCTCTTAGGTTGGGTTATACCATCATTCATACAAAAACTCCCAGAGGCTTTGCTCTTGATGAAGTCAAGAGAATCACAAATGTTTCACCATAAAAAGAGAAAATATTAACTTTTGTTTGTCTCATACCTGAGAGACAAAAGCAGTATTTTAATTTTTTTTTTTAATGTTATTTTTTGTTCCCTCCCTGTACAGGGACCTAATAATGCCCCGACCTCCAGGCTACACCACACTTCTGGACGCCATGCTTTAAGGTAAATTTCCTATTTAGTTTAGAGTTAAGATTTAATATTTGGATGGTAGCTACTGTTTCTGGCACCATCTTTCTTTTTCTTTTTTTTTTTTTTTCAGTGCGCTTTGAGATCTGAGTATCTAATGGCACCAAACATCATAAGACTGTTTTCCACCAAATGGAAGAAATGATAGGATAGCTGAGCCACCTCAAGCACACAAGGTCTGGTCTCAGCAGCCCAGGTTGCAACCATGCTGAACTCCTGTTGATCTGGAATTGTACATGTATTGTTGGGAATAAACCATTGACAGGATGGCTCTTCCATAGGAAGTCTTCATTGTTACAGAGTTCCAGTTTGTAAGTGCTCCATGGTATTCTGTGATGTTGATTCTATTTCTTTTGACTGATATACTTCATTGAAATATTTATTGGGCCTGTTGATGATCACTGGCACAAGTTACTGCTCCACTTGCAACCACTGAACTACTCTGCAAACCTAGACTTTAAGAGTTATGTAGAGTCTTAGAATCATTATTTAGGTTGGAAAGGCACCTTAAGACCAAGTCCAACCATTAACCCAGCACTGCCACAGTCACAACTAAGCCACAGCCCTCAGTGCTATATCTACACAATTTTAAGGTATCTGCAGGAATGGAGACTCAACCATGTTCCTGACCAGCCTGTCCAGTGCTTCAGGTCCAACAGTTTAATATCAGGCACATATCACAGTGCTTTTGTGACTTTGAATATTTTTACAACATATGTTAGTGAATTGTTTATGTTAGAAGTTTTTCACTCTGAGCTTGATTGTGCCAGAAAGTTGCAGACAGTTGATTATATATGTTTTGCTTTCCATTGTTGGCTATTTTGTTTCTTTTTCCTTCTACAGCCTTATCTCAGGAAGACACAAACAGAAATGAAACACAAAGCACTTCAGGATCAGACTGAGTAACTATTAGCTTGATGAGTTAGATTGCTTGGAGGAGGTTGTTATTACTAGGGCTCAAGTTAACATCTGCCAGGTCTCTCCTCCTCTCCAACCTTGGATCAGCTTCAAACAGCAGTTCTTCCTGTGTCTAACAAATCAAGCATTTTAAGATTAAAACCCTTTAAAATTGCCTCCAGCACAGGCTTACCCTGCTAAATAAGCACAGGTCTAAATGGACAGCCTAACTACTTCACCTTACACAGGACTTCCCATTCTATGGAGGACTGCTAAACATGTTTTGCTGTCAGCTAGAACCTTGGAGGACTAGATTAGAGAGGATTACAGTGATTAAGGAAAGACAGGTTTGACCAGCCTGTAGCAAAATAACTCCTAGGAGGAGGTAGACTGTATAAATAAAGTGTCATATTCCCACAATAAACTGAAAATCAGACATTCTTTGTTTCTTTTACCAATATCACTTTATTTTTACGGTCTTCAAGGCTTTTGCAGCTACTCTCATCTTGCTACAGTCATTAAAACAGTGATTGGGTATATATTGCCCATGGCAGGGATTTCCAGTTTGGTTGATGGTGAAAGGTGGTGCTTTGGATCCTCTTCAGTCTTTCATATAATCTCATTTCCCTTTCCAGGAAGAGTGAAAGAATCTCTTCTGCATTCTAATGCAGAAGTAATGAATGCTCAGTTGTTCACATTTCACTTTTGCAACACAGTGGAGATGCAAGGGAGCTTGAGTAAGGTTCTCCTTATCTGCCCTATAACCATCAGGGTATTGTAACCAGGAGTGTACAACTGAGGGGAAGGAGGAAAGACATCTACAAGACACAATACTTGATGGTAATTTTGTTATAAATGATGTTATCAGGGACTGGTCACAGGAAAAGTGGATCCCTCTAAGTTCTGGGATATGAGGGAAGTTACATTTGTTTGTTCAATTATTCTCACACTGCATATTCTGAAAGAAAGAGATGCAGTGAATACACATTTACCACAGCAGAGCACATGAACTTCATTCTCCATTTTATTGCTTTGGTTTTCTGTTGTAGTGAATATGTTTACCAAGTTACATTTGTTTTGAATATCAAATGAAAGATGTGGTCCTAACTTTTTATTGCTATGGCTAATTGCAAAATACCTCTGAATAAGTAGCAGACATTCAAGAATATTGCTGACTGCATTTGTAAAGATCATTATTCATAAATCTGTCAATTGTTCATCTATTTGATTATGTATTGTGCAGCCTGATACAAACAATTAGCTTGTCTTGAACTTCCAGATGCAAAATGTGTCTAGTCACTTGATTCCTTTCTTTAAAAAAATGTTCTGTATCAGAATTATTTTCCTCTTCTACTGGTAAAAACAAAGAATTGTGCAAATATGAAAGCAAAAGTATGTGATATCGCTTACAAGGCAATATAAATTCTAAAAGAGGAAATTAAAAAGTTAGAGTTCTCACACTATAATTCATTTGGTCTTGTCTCAAACTCATGCTTTCTTCTCTTAGTTTATTAGATTAGAAATACATTATCAATCTATTAATAGTTTTAAAATTATAAATAGTAGCAAACTGAAATATATGGAAATAGTAATGAAAGTATAAAATATAGGTGCAGTAAGTAAAGTTATTATTTTCTCATAGTTAAAATGCATATTTAACTTCAATTGATACTAATACACAGAACTTTTATCACAGAATATCAAACAAGTGTTTATAAATGTCTGCAAGTTAACATTGCTTTTGAAATCTTCATGTTGTGCTTAAATATTTCTTGCGTTCAATTTCCTAGTGATTGTTAACTACAAAGCTCTTAAAATCTGTTTCTTATTAGATTTGCAAAGTTTATATATCCTCCCTAAGCAGATTCAAGTTTTAATTATGTTGCATAGTAATTTGGGGGTGGGTGATGTCTGTGTAAGTGAGTTAAGTTCCACTGTTTTGGTCACTTTTCTGTGACTTTGCATTAATTTTAATGGACAGATAAAAGAGAAAAAGAAAGAACAAGAAAGAGTTAGAGTAAGATGAGAGAGAAAAGGAGAGAAACAGAGAAGAAAGGAAGGCAGGCAGGCAGGCAGGNCCCTAAATGCATGCACGTAGTATGCCATTGAAATAGCAGAAGCATGAAGAAGACAGTTCCATTTATTCCCCAAAACTCTGCTTTCTTTGTAGGCTACAATATCTTCCCTGAGGAAAAAAAAAAAAGTAATTCAGAAATAACTTCTCTTGTGCAAAGCAGTACAAAATATATGTTTTATAAAGATGGTGCAGCTAAGCTGGTTTTCAGGGTGAACGATTGAAGGAAATTTTAGAAACAGGATGCTGTCTGAAGAGCTGTGATTAGAGAGAAATCTGTGCCAATAACTCATAAAAGAAGGAAGTGAAACACCCTAAGGAATTTAAAAAAAATCTATGCATTGTTATCTCAGTCTCCAGTATTTGTAAAAATTCTGCAATTCTGCAAGAAACAGTTTCCAGAGTTGCTAAAATGAGATGTCCTTGGCTAATTTTTCTGCCAAATTGAGCTTAGTTCTGCCTCAAATATGGTTGTTACTCTATTAGGTATTGGGTCTTTGTTTCAAGATCACCAGAATAGCTGCAGCACAGGTGTTGGCTTTTGGACGCATGTAGAATTCTACAGCCAGGCCCGGACAAGAGATTTGTTAAAAAAATATAAAAGATCAAACTAATTGAAATTAGCCCTTCTTTATTGTATGAACTAGAAAGGAAGTGACAGCATATTTAAGTGAGAGTATTTGGGACATCTTTATGTATCTTATTTAGGAAATGAAACCAAGGAAATGCGTCTTCCAAATGAAATGTAAAAATGAGGACGAACAATTAAATGTTTTGAAACTCAAAGTTGTTTCCTTCTGTAAAAGCACTTTTTGAAGTTACCTGACTATACGGTCTGTAACATTGTCCAACCTAACCACAGAGGTGAACCAAGTTTTCTGCATTACAGTGTATTTGACCTAGGTCTCAGCTGTAAGTGCTTTACTTTCATGGATCTTTAAAACAGCAAGAGCATATAACTGGGAAAAAAAGTAAACAAATACTATGGGAAATCCACTGAAATGGATTGTCTGTCATTTTACTTTTGTTCTATTTATTCTGTCTGTAGTTCAAACCTCATTTTTCTATTGCTTGCCTAAACAAGTTTAGAGTTGTAACCATGACTTCTTTAGCACAAGAAAAGAATTTCAACTCGTTATTCTTAGGAACAAAAATTGTGTACTGCTTCTGCAGAGTATTGGAGCCATCTATAAGGATAAAAGGTGTCACTGCATGTTAAAGAGCTCAAAGTTTTTAGAGAGGCATTTGATTGCTTTGGTGAATTACTATATTATAACATTGCTGAATGTGATGTATGATATTTCAGTTGCATAGAAGTCTAGGAATATGTTAATTCAGAAAAATATCACATAAAAAGTTAATGTAATGAACTGTAGCAGTACCATGGACATAGCTGTCATACTCTTGAAACAGAAACTCTTGTTTTCATTGAAGAGATAATAACAATACACCTTTGCTTCCGAGGCTCAGTGAATACACCTTAATGAGACAATACACAAAACCCCAAAGAATAAATAACTTAAACTATCCCTTAGTATAAGTAAATAAGAGACTGTGATGTATATAACACTCAACTATTTCTGTGACTGAAGAGACAAATGCAAGCTCAGATTTCCCAATGTACACAACCTTGCATGGTGCACCTCTAAGATATAAGATGAAGCTAGTAGTTTTCTGGGGAGCCAGCATCAAAGAAAGGCCCTGCCATTCCTAAATGTGGGCACACAGAAATATTGAAATGTTCTGAACTAAATTTTGCTTTATTTAATGTGTGCCCATATTTGCCTGATTGTACTGCAGGACAGCTTCATCCAAACTGGAATTTAGGGCCCTAGGTGCTTTTAGCTGAAGGTCTTTGGTTGCAGGACTGTTGCGGTGCTGTGATGCTCTATGCCTCATATAACTTTTCCAAAACAGTGACAGGACCACGAAATCAGGCAGGGAGTAATCAGAGTTAGACAGCCCCAGTGGCAGTTCCTGAGGCCTCCTGCCCTATGATTTTCAAGATCATATTCTTGAAGGGGAGAACATTTAATTTTCCTGATGTTTTAAAATGGAGTTATTAGATACCTCCCTCTTCTATAAAGGGAGAAAAAAAAATGGGAGTGGTAAAGCTGAGTACATCCTCTTCCAATCCACACTTGGGAACAGATTCCTGGGCTCCTTTAATGATATGAAAACTCATTGAAGAAACAACTGTTAGTTTGCTTTTTTTTCCTGGGTTCACCAAAGATCACAAGTGAGACAGCAGTAGCAACAGCAGCAAGCTCTAACCACAACTTTCAGAAGAAATCAATGGCAAGCAAGAGAGGAGGAAATCATCATTTCCTCCACCAACAGTGGCTGCCATCTGGCCGCAAGACATCAGGGACAAGAGTTCACTTCTCCAGGCTTCTGGCTCCATCCATGGACAGGGATGCTGGACAAGGCTTGCAAAGATAAGATATGGTGCCTGTATTGCAGCCTGTTGAAATTTTGTGTTTTGGAAGATGCCACACCTTTCCGTGAATGTCAAGGAGATGTGATTGTATGCTTGCTCCCCTTGGCAGGACACATGAGGGGTGGTGTACGCAGTATAGTCCTCTGCTGCCTTGTTCTCTCTTCCTTATACACTTGGAGATATTGTACATTAGCAGAAATACGGTGTAAAAATTTAAGATGAGATGGGAATAATGAAAAGAAAGGAAACACAAGAGTTTTCTGAGGTTAGTTGGAAAGGGAAAGAGTGCAACATAAGGAAGAAAAAGAAGTGTTATAAAATGAGAATAACCGATGAGGCAAGGGGAAGAGGTAAAAACCTTTCTATAATAAACTCTTTCTCAGAAGGAGCTTTCTGTAGAAATTGAACAATGACACATCATAACGTTTATCACCCACAGAAAGGGTGATGTGGGACAGGCAGCTGTGAAGCAAGACTGTGGCAGGGCCAATTGCTTCCATAAGTAAGGGTTCAGGGAAATGGAAAAGTTATTTTTCAGTTTTCTGCCTACATAAGAGCTCTGAAAGCAATGTTTTT
Source organism: Urocolius indicus (assembly GCA_013401255.1). Taxonomy (NCBI): domain Eukaryota; kingdom Metazoa; phylum Chordata; class Aves; order Coliiformes; family Coliidae; genus Urocolius; species Urocolius indicus. The sequence goes on from WBNH01011008.1 coordinate 8,840, forward strand.
CAGCTTCCATTTCCTTCATCCTTTCCATACAACCTGAGGTTAAATTGCTTCACAGTCCCAAGGGCTCCAACTACAATGTCACATTATGCTGTAGGAGAAAAGTCTGTCATAAGTTATCATGTATTTTTAAAATCTGTATTTTGTGGTCAAAATCCTTGTTTACAGTTTAAATATTTGCCCCTGAGCACCTACTGGACTTAAATAGTCAGCATTCATAAGGGATCAATTTTTTCCCCGCTGTGAATGACCCCAAACAATGATGTCTGAGGAAATCTTCAGCCTTCCACAGTTATACTTCTAAGCAGCTTTAGCCGTTCACAAAAGGGGATTCTTCACTAGTGACTTACTTTATTCTTCTGTCTTACACAAGGATGCTTGCACTAGTTCTTGCACTTTTTTTACTAGTCTTCAGATCACCACACATATCTTCATGGACTTAGAGGCTTGCAATACTGCTAAGCCAAATGTAGAAGTTATGGTTTGTAACAGCCTTTCTTGTGGTAAGGTAAATCAATCATGCTACAACAGGATTACAATGCCACCTTGCAAGAATCTGCTAATAAATTGGTTCTCATCAGCTAATGATTTGCCATGCATAGCTTTTACTTAAACTAAAAATTGCTGGTTTAAAGGGAGAGACACCAAGGGACAGGAACCAATTTGTATGCTTAAGATCCCAGAATCAGAGCCAGATTGAGAATGGAGGAATTTCTGGCTCCTATCTCTGCATTCAGTCACTGACTGAATTCAGTCTACTTCTCAGCCATTCCCTCTTGCTTATATATTTATAAGATTCCTTTTATATTTAGAAACTCCAGCACAAGAAAGTGTTTAAAATAGTGTCTTTATTTCCTTGACAGAACTAAATGTAAAGACACTATTTTCCTTGTGTCACTGGAATAACATCTTCAGAAAGAGCACAATAAGACTCTAAAAGCCCAAGAAGAGGAATTCAGCATCAGCAGTGGCTGTTGGACATACTCTTAGCTCACAGGACTGCTTTTACTAAACCTGACATTGAGCAATGGAAGATTTTGGTTTATAAGGGTTATTTAAAGAAGAGTGATAAGAAAATAAAAGAGAAAATGATGATGAAAGGATGCAAAGAGTAGGGAAAAGATAATTCTTTTCTTTCTGTTTTTTAGGTTGACCTTTGTGCTTTGAGTTTTTGAAATATCAGTGAAGTTTGGGAACGGAATGAGAGATTGTACTCTGTATATCCACAGCTATGACGCATCTGGTAGGTCTTTCTGTGTTCCTAATGAGCAGTCATTTGTTCAAAGTCATCTGTTCACTGATATATTCCTTCTATCAGAATCTTCATCCCTTCTGTCAACTTTAAACTATAAAGGATTCCTCTGAGGTTATAGCAGCTTTCAGTTACTTAGTATCGTGATAAGCCATATGCACTCCAGTGCTTGCATAAACTTTACAGTGAAGACCACACCTCAGCGTGGCAGTTTTATGAGATTTCTGCAGTGCATCAACATTACTAGGTTAACGTTTTGACTGGGTACTCTAGACCTCTGCTTTTTCAAAAGGCAATTTTTTTCCACACAACTGAGACAGCAAGAAATCATACATCATACTGCATCATACTGCATATGTAATGGAGACCAGTTGCCAGCAAGGTTTCTAGTGGCAGAGGGCTACCTTGTCAGGAAGTATTTACAGACAATTAAGAAAATTAATACAAAATCTACATTTTCTTAAATCAACTTTTGAGTTCTTTGTGCTCTTCACACATGCTTTTCCATGCCTCCCCTTTCACGTGCTTTTAACTTTTTGGAAGAGGAAATGAGGCCTTTTATTGTAATATCTCTGTGTGTGCATAAGACCCTTCATTTTGTTCCCACAGCTCTGGTGAATGTGTGCACAAAAGTAGTACAGTAATTCGTGCCAACTTCAATGACAACCTAGTTCTATACAAAGAAACAGTTAAATAATGAAGTCTGGGAGTAAACTCTGGCAGGAGACCAGACCTAATAATTCCACTTGGCAAGATTATCTATGCCAGAGAGGAAGGCTGACTTTCTACTATAAACAATTAACTGTAGTGGTAAAGGATCTACCACACATTATATTATTGGCCAAGGTGGGGAGGGGGAAGCATAAGTGGCCAACTTCTTTCAATTAATTTGTTCTATGCAAACTAATTAGCTTTGGTTTGCATTTGATGGATTTGTTTGCTATATTAATAAACAGAAGAACAAAGAGGAAAAGGAAAAAATGGTGCATTCTTTGTCTCAGCAAACTAATTTTTGCATCTAAGCTCTTCTGAGTTTCAAAGCAATATTTAATTTTTAATAAGTGAACTTTATCTTCAAACAAAGGAAACTCCATGCAACATATTTAATATGAAGTTAAGAAACAATAGTAAGTACTTTTCCACTAATATCTTGGCAAGGTAATGCATAAACACAGATTGAGACTGCATATTGAATTATCTGCTAGCATCTTAAAGAAAGCTTCTTCTTAATGCTACAGTACTGTCCTTCATAATTATTTAATGAGGTGAGAAGGGCTGATTGTTTTAAGGAGAACATTTCATCCATGTTTTGCTGCTATTATCTGCAATCACTTTTGTCAGAGATTTAGTATCTGAGCTTCAGGATAGTTTTCTGATTTACGAAAGCTCTTTATTTTTACTGGTCCCTTTTCTAGTACATAAAAAGTACTAGTATCTATTAATCTAAGCATTTTGTACTTTAGTATTCCTTAGTCTATAAAATAATTTCAAGTTTTTTAGAGCTAATTTGAACAAAGTTTGTCTGTTTTTATTCTTTGGAAGTCTGTCTAAAATATATAGTGAGTTTGAAACTTTTTTGTTTTCCAGAAAAGTGAGCTCACAGGAGAAATTTAGAATGACAATATTGAAGGCCAAGGCTCCATATAGCTCTGACATTGTGCAAAGCATGATACCAGTTACCTTTGGTACCACCTCTGATATCAGAGCATCAGACTCCATAACCAGGAGACTTGTCACTGTTCAATGCTTTTCGGTAGTTGTCTTCCACAACTATGTGTTTTCTGTGTTATAACAACAATTAATTTGGGACTCAGGCTGTGAAACTCATAAGACCCTTCTCAAAGGTCATTAAACTCAACATGGAGGAACCTGGATTCATCTAGTGTTTCACTTGCAAACTAAATCAACTTCTGCTGTAACTCTAAAGGAAAGACGTGTTGATGTTATACTGCTTTTAAAGAACATACCAACACAGAGGGTTCCAAGTCTGTTCTCCTTGGCATCCAGCATGCTTTACAAAATTAAGTGTCTCTGGCCTTCTTGGCTGATGCTATGTGTCTCTGCTGCCTCTAGTGATGAGCTCAGCTTCACAGGAGCTCAAATCCTTTTCTATTCCCAGTTTATTTCAGTTTTGGTAAAAAATGTAAAGCATGTGAGTTATTAAATCAACACTTTACACATTAGATCATCAATGGAGCTCAAGAGCCAAAGATACTGAAACAGTATGTGCCTTGAAGCAATCCAAATGTGTAATCAAAGGGAAGTCTGCTGCAGATTTCCAAGCAAATAAGAAGCTTAAAATTCTTCCTGTAAATGATCTTTCCTTTACTTTTTCTATCCCAAATGGTCCCTGATCATCTCATCTCTGTCTGTTTTTCCCAGAAGTGGTCTCAGGCATCCCAAACAGTATGATTCCTAATATAAGACTGGCACTCAGCTTACAATCCATCAACACCTCACCTTCACCAGGCAGTGATGGAGCAGTGAAACATGCTAACACCTTTCAGACATTCCAGCAAGAAAACCAGGGACATAAAAATAGAAAATACACCACCAACAGTGTTAACAAATGCTAATTATAATGGGGCCAGCTGTAGGAAGGTACCAGCCCAAATGTCTTTATATAAATCCAGCTAGGTCAGATGACAAAAGCACTTAAGCCAGCTATGTCTGATGATTGTTCATGTATGTTAGTACATTGTAACTTCCCTAGCAGCCAACACAAGGAATAAATAAAAGGAAACATTACACCTATTTAGATAGAAGTGCAACACATTTGTTCAAAACTTTTACATTTCCCATCATTTCTTTTCATTAGAAAGAGAAATGGTTCCACTTATCTCTGATGCATGCAGCAGTGAAGAATATGTCTGACTGAAAGGTGTGGTGCCTCTAGATGTGTAAGAGAGGATTGAGATATCTGTTTTGCTTTGAAGTAAATCCTCTAAGAACTCCTATTATCTCATGGAAAGTTTTGAAAATGCCATTTATAAGCACTTATGTCCAGATTACCCGTGAGCCAGAGCAACCCAGTGAAAAATCCTTGAATCATTCCTGTCATTAAACTCTCTCAAAACACATTTGCCAAACTGTTGAAAGAAGGTAGCATTTCCTCTAGACACCATATGTTGTGAAGTATTATAAATCTACTGCAGTGCCTAGAATCAGGATCAGATTAGTAAACTGGTGAAACAATAGTGTTTTACTTTCTTGTCTCATTTATTTGAGAGGTACCAAAGCCAGTATTGAAACTGATTTTTCATGTATAAACACTCTGAAATAGCACATAGCGTTCATCTTCAAAGGTATGCATTTCTTCAAAGCACATGTATAGACAAGGTGCCAGAATGTGTCTATGTCTCTTTCTGCCAGCCCAGCTACAATTTCCTGTTCCTAGTCTCTGCTTCTGAACTCAAGACTGCTTGCAATTAAAGTGATCCCAGAAAAACAAGATGATGAGTGTGCTGTCTGCTTGTGCTTTTCTCACAAGAAAAAAAAAAAAAGGCAAATGAGAGCACCCTAAACCGATAGTCAGCTGCCTCCACAGAAGATTTGTATACACCTGTGACTAATATGTGCAATCCACTCTATGCCTATGTCTTATTAGTTGCTTCTCTCCACCACACCACAAAATCAGGATATGATAGCTCAAGAGTTTGCTGTGATGAGGAATACATCTCAGTATCTTAGGTGTTCCCTGTTACTCTTCCTGCATTTTATGGCAATTTGAGGTGATGTCACTGATTGCTGCACTGATGATAAGATGCTGAGAGAGGCAAGAGCTCTGATGTGCAGGTGTGGACTTTGGTGTGTACATGCATGGGTTTCTTGTCCTGGGGCTGGAGATTCGTCTTTGTATCAAAACATACAGCATTGATAAGTTCCAACTGCCCTCAACTGAAACCTTATATACATGTATTCACATGTAAGATTAAATTATTGAAGTGCATATCTGCAGCAAGAAGAGTCAGCTTCTAAGCACTCCACAGCTGCTTCATTTTTATGAAAATATAAAATAAAAACCCAAGATGTTAGGCTATAAGGTCAGGTTGGTCAATTACAGACTCAGGCTGGTCTGTCATCAGGTAATGCAGACCTTCACCAGCTCTTTCTGGCCCTATGGGGAAAGGAGCTTCACATTGCTTGCTCCGTGAGGTTTATAGGATAAATGTCCCAGCAAGGCAATAAGCAGCTAGAGTGGGTTCACTCTTGCTTACAAACAAATACTATGCTATGCATAGGTGGAATTGCTACTAAGCATACTTCTTTAAATGTTTTCCGAAAGGATGCAGTAAGTTATTAAAAGACAAGTATGTCAGGCCTACTTTTTTCTTAGGTTATGTGCAAATCTGAAATTCTGATGGTTTCTAAAGCTGTTGCACTTTGGTGGAGCACAGAATTTACACTTTCTTTGTTTTCATATTAGTCAGTAATTTGAAAGTATATGTCTCAGAGGACAATCCTGAATAAATCAGTGTCTCCACTCCATGCTGCCTTAAGCATCAATAACTGTCAACATTTTTACAACAACAAGAGGAAGGGAATTTTTGCAAGAAGAAGGGAAAAGTCTGTACTGCAAGCAGTCTCAGTTTTATTTTGGACATTAATCATGTATTAATCCACAATTGACTACAAAAATATTTTGATAAGAGATTTATTTTCTGGAGATATGTTAAATAAGTTTGGTTGGTTGGTTTGTTTTTACAGAGAAAGATTTACCAGATTTTAGATTGGATTGAGTTCATATATCAAATGTAAACAACTTCGTACTAAAGGATTTGGCAAATAAGTGAAGCTAAGCAAGAAAGCAGAAAAAGTTCAGGTAATTTGGATGAAATATTAACTTTTATTTGGTTTAGAGTTTTAGATTTTTCCGTTGTGGGGATAGGAAAATTTAACAATGACAACAAATTTGTTAATCTTGGAAGTGGAATATTCAGTAGAATGCTGCTAATTACACATTTCATCAACTAAACTCAATGAATTCCCACTTTACATTTTATGGAGACTGCTTTCTTCCGAAAACATTTTCTTTGGGACCCTAGGATGTATGTATGTGTGACTATGTTGCTATTTCTAGACCCAACATTCCAATGATAAAAACATAGTAAGCAATCTCAGTTGTAATTATTAATAGATGCAGTATGTTATGCCTTTCAAAAGAAGTTATATGAGTTAAATTCTGACATCCACAGAATTTTTTTTACTTGTGAGGACACACCAATCTTGGTCTTAGAGGGAGTGGTGCTTGAAGATCAACTAGCTTTCTTGGGTACTCTTACCAATGAGAATCCAGTCGCATAAGGTTCTTATAAGCAGGTCTTTGAAAAGGCCAAAGTCATCTCATCTGTAGTCCAGGGTCACAACCCAGCTTGCTGTCCTGCTTCTTCCACACAGGATCTTGGACTCCACCATCTCATGGTCACTGCAGCCAAAGGCTGCCTCCAACCTTCACATCTCCAAATGGACCCTCTTTATTTGTCAGCACCAGGTCCAGCAACATGTTTCTCCTCATTGGCTCCTGAACCACTTGTGACAGGAAATTGTAGTCAACATTATGAAGGAACCACCTGGACTGTGTGTGCTTGGCTGAGTGGCTTTGCCAGAAAATATGAGTGTGGTTGAAGTCTTCCATGGGGACTGGGGATTGCAATTGTGAGGCAGCTGTCAGCTTTTTGTAGAAGGCCTGATCGACTTCCTCCTCCTGATCAGGTGGCCTGTAGTAAACTTCCACAGCAGTATCACTCACACTACCCAGCCCCTTAATTCTCACCCATAAAAGTCAACCTGCCCCTCACCTCCACCCAGGAAAAGCTCAATGAACTCTAAATTGCTCTCTCATATAGAGAGCAACTTCATATCTTTGCCTTGTTTGCCTGTCTTTCCTAAATAGCACATAGCAGCCTCCACGGCTGTACTCCAGCTATGGGAGCTGTCCTACCATGTCTTTGTAACAGCAAGGAGATCATGACCCTCCATCCTCATCCACATGTCCAATTCCTTCTGCTTATTCCCCAGGCTGCATGCATTGGTCTACAGGCAACACAGGGGCTTATTCAAATAGAAAAGTTTCCCTGGACGGGTACAAGAGGACCCTCCCTTATTTGATACTCCCTCAATCTGGTCAGCCCTCTTTTTCTCATCTTGGTGTAGGTCTGAGGAGCACTCATCATTGCATTTCCTACTCTGACCTGTTTCCTTGTTAGATGGGATGGCACATATTTTGCAACCCACCCCCTGAAGTGCCTCAGTTTAAAGCAGTCTTGATCAAGTTGGCCAGCCTGTTCCCAAAGATTCCAGTGCCCTTGTGAGACACATCTGACCTATCAAATTACAGTCATTGAAGAAGGTCCCTTTGTCAGAGAAACCGAAATCTCCTCATTGGCAGGAGTCAACCTCTAAGTCAGGAGTTAATTTGCGTTATTTTTCTGTTATTGACTTGTCCCTTTCCTCTGGTAGGCAGGATGGATGAAAAGATAACTTGGGCCTCCTACCCTTCACTTTTTCCTCAGGTTTTTATAATCTTCCTTGATTATGGTAATGTTATGAGTCATTACATTGTTCATACTCACATGGAAAAGTAGTAGCGGATAGTAGCCCATATCCCTGAAGAGACAAGGCACTGTGTGTCTCGTATCTTGGCTCCCAGTAGGCACCACACCTCTCAAGACTCCTTGCACAATTTACTGCACAACCTTTTCTTAGTGAAGATAGCAAGTCAACTTTTCCCATACTATTACAAGTAGCCAAGGATTGTCATTATTTCTTAGTTACTCTTTCCATTAACATGTATGGGAGCCTTAAGATTGAGCAATCAGAATCATAGAATGATAGGGGTTGAAAGGGACCTTTAGAGATCATCTAGTCCAACACTCCCTGTGCAGTGGTCTTGTAACTGCATAAATATCAGCATTCATGAATCTGAAACAAAGCTGCCTTGCACCAGTGCCCCACAATTGAAACCCAAATCTATCTGCCATAGAGTGAGAGTTGAGACCAGTGAGGCAGAGTATAAATACAATTGAACACTGAGAGCTCCTTGGTAAAAGCTTACAATAGAGTGTTAAAGAGATGGTCAAAGGAGACTTCCTGGAGTTTAGAAACTCCAGATTTGTCAAAGCTTGTCTGAGCTGCTCCAAACCTCTGGGTGTTTTGACTCCTGTCCATCACTAACAGTAGCATGAATGACCATCACTAACAATAATGTGAATGACTGCATTTATTACACTTTTTTTTATAGGAGTGGTATGAAGCACTGTCCAAGAAACTGGGATTTAGCCCACAGAAAACAAACAAAACTTCTTACTGGGGAACATCTGAGAAGTTTTTCCTGGAAAGCAAACTAGGAGAACAGTGGTATCTTGTCATGTTAAAGTGCAGTTTAAATACTATTTATTCATTTCACAAACCATAAAAACACAGCTAGATACTATAAACTAATAAAACTCATCAGTATTACTGAGCAACAATGTGCTGGGTCTTGGCAATGTTCAGTCTGCTCTGCTGTGCCTTTTCCTGATGGATGGGAAGCTCTTTCTCCTTCACAATCTTCACATAAATAGTGTCATTTTGCAAAGCTGCAGTTCCCCATGCACAATTATGTAGAAAAAAGACTGTAACAACTTCAGTTTTTCCAGACTGTATAGCTAAAAGTGTTGAAGAATCTAAACAGTACCTATCATTTTTTTGTTAAATGATTATGATCTTGCTCAACCAAATCTGTTCTCCTAGTCTGCCTTACCCATTTTTATGTCTATATCCTACATATGTCTACTTGGGAGTCTAGTCTCTTAGAGTAGGGACAATAGTATTAAAATAAATAAGATATTCATTAAATGTTAATTTCAATTAAATATTAAAATTACTTATTATTAATTATAAATATATTTGAGAAAAATGTGTGATTGTCTTGGTTGACATGGTTTAGCCGAGCCAGCAATGAAGCACTACAACATTATCTGGCTTGATGTATTCCATCCACCCCCACTCTCCTTAGGACAGTGGAGGCCCCAGCAAGATGAGAGGAAAAAAGATAACCAAGGTTGTTATTGATACAAGGGCAGGGAGGGCTCACTGCCAATTACGGTTCCAGACAAAACAGACAGAGGAAAACAGAGAGGAAAGTAGGAAAGTTTATTCTGCTACCTACTAGAAACAGAACAGAACAAAAAGAAAAAAAGAAAGTAGGATGATGAGAAAAGTACAACCAGCACTTTAAGATCTCTCTCCCTCTTTCCCTCCTTTCTTCCCAGGCCCGGTATATCTACCTCCTCCCCCCTCAACAGCTTGCGGGAGGAAGGGAATGGGGGATGTGGTCAGTCTCTCACAGATGGTTTCTGCTGCTTCTCTCTTCTCACAGAAGGATGACCCCTGACATTCTTTCCCTGCTCCAAAATGGGGTCCCTCCCACAGGACACAGTCCTTAACCAACTTCTCTGGTGTGGGTTCTTACCAGCAGCTATGGTTTCTGCAAATACAAGGTCCCTCACATGGGATACGGCGTCCTCTGGGCATAGTAACTGCGTCTGGCATGGATTCTTTAACAAAGTGCAAACAAATCTCTGCCTCACCACTCCTCTGCACAGGATGCACAGGAGTTCTCTGACGTACCTCCTCCTCTCTTCCCTCACTGACCTTGGAGTCCGCATAGTTGCTTCTCTGACTCTTCACATTCCTTGCACCACCACCAGCCGGAAAAGAAGAAGGGACAGAAGAAGGAAAAAACAGGAAGAACCCTCCTTTTCTGTCTTCTTGTTAAAAAGTGATCATGGAGGAGCTCTGAGCCCAATTGACTCAGCCCCAGAAGTGGGTCTGGCTCAGAGCCGGCGAGAGTTTCAAGCACAGGAGATATCTTTACAGCCTCTTCCTCCTTACCAGAAATGGCTCCATGTCAAACCATGACAGCATCTGTGCTAATTTTTCTCAGCTGCTTAGTCTATGATGTTAATCAACAGTATCAGACGAAGAGAAGACTAGGCTGAAATCATTACACACAGGGAAGAATATAAAACCTTACCAGAAATTCTAATGAAACTGAGACTGAGAATGAGGTTATTCCAAACTGAGAGGAAAAGGCATCTGTTTAGGGAAAAACTGCAGTTCTTAGGACCACAAGAGCATCCATGGTTCTTTCCCTGTTTTATGGAGGAGCTACATTGCTGCTCCTTACTGTCAGTAATTGTAGTGGAAAAATAACAAAGAGAAGTGTTCCCATTTGCACTTTCAATACCAACGAGAATTTTAGAGGATGAGAGCATTAATTATTCCTTTCCCACCATTCTGTTTCCTCACCAGCTACACACCTGAATAAAACTTGATTTTAGAAGCTATAGGGAAGAAATCTCTTGCAGCATATGGCAGGTTTTATTAAGCTGACACAATTAAACCATATGCTTTCAAGAGTCATCTGCAGCCAACCTCTCAGACAACAATTAGCAAATGTACAGAATTAAACCACTCTTTCTATAACACACATATGTGATTTAGTAGTGATGCTCTGCAAATGAAGGGCAGTATTAATTGGGACCTCTTTATTTTGTTGCCATATACAAATATGATTTCCTCTATAAGCTTCAGTCTCTTTATACTCTTCAAAGGAGGATTTTGAGAACTATTCTGATGAACAATGTGTCAGGTATCATGGACACTAATATATGTGTGTATCTATCAAAATAACTGAATCAAAGATAAACACAGTCAGTTTTAAAATCCTATGAAAATGACATTTTCTAATGGCTTTCCTGACATGACTTAAAATGATACATAATAATTTGATGAAACATTGCTGCTGTGAACAATGTATAAGTAAATGTTACACATTATAAACATTTTTCAGGAAAACATTGTCAAAGACTGCTGATACTTGTTACACAAAGTTAAGAATTTTCCATTTATGGGTCTCTTTTTTTAATCTTAATAATTTCTAATATACATGATTAAATAATTAATGTTAATACATATCCTTTACCTAAAATAGAAATATTTAACGTATTTGTTACCAATTTTCATAACTAATGTGGAGAAATAGAAAATATTGAATAAAGCTGACAACAAAGTAGTCAAGCTGATTATGATTGAGCCTCAAAGGAGTCACAAATCATTCTTTAGATATTGAAAAAACAGGTAATAGAAAAGCAGACAAATTCAGTTTGAATGGCTGTGGAATAATCTACATTACTGACACGAGCAAAGTAATTGACTGAGAGTCACTGAAAGTGTTTTTTATAGGACATCCATTTAACACCTAACAGGAGTCAGAAAGTAAATGGAGTGGCAGGAGTGACTAGAAAGGAACAGAGCATCAAGGAGAACCCACCATTAGGTTATTGAGTACCTGCAAAAGTCTTATATGCTTTTTTGAAAACTTATTGACTAAGCTCAGAGATGTTGTAAAGCAGAGAGAATTTTCATCTGACCTAAGTATGGCCGTTTTTTGACTTATTAAAATTGTGTCCCTAATTTATATTGGAAAAGAACACTAATTACAAAATTTTCATTTTTTGACAAGCAGAGCTTGCTACAGCATGCTGAAAATGATTGTATCTTGATCTTTTCTAGCAGACTGATCTCTGCATCCAGTTCAATAACTCATAACAGCAAATTTAGATGTGAATGCAGTTGTGTGTGGGTTTCTATTCTGTTTTCCACATATATTGAAAAGAAACTGTACAAAGTAGAAATGGATTCTAGGATCAGTAAATGGATCACGGATGATAAATGGACTGATACTCTAAGCAAATATCAAAACTCACTAGTGCACACCAGTCTGTGGTTCACATTTGCATTTGTTTGTCTTGCTTCTAAATTTTTATTGAATAATTGTCATTTGTGATTTATTGAAATAAAAAATACATAAAGACCAGAATAACCATAGCAGAAAGATGTTATCTGGATTTATTTCTTAAAATTCATGGTAAATTACTGAGGGCTTTCTTGCTTTCCCCCCAAAGTCATTTGTTTTTCATGAATCCATTTAAAACAGTCTTTCATTCATTGCTTCCGCATGTGCACTGCATTTAAAATAGACGTAATATGGAATACTAAAAGAAGTGTTGTGACCATCTGAAATTCAATGCCAGATTGAAAGATCTTTCCCACTAACTCAGTACTTTGATTCTAATCTTTATTGCTATGTTTCTTAAGGATTTCAAGAGGAAAAGTAAAAACCTATGATGACAATAGATTTCAATACCCTAGGTTTCATCCTGAAACAGAAACAAAATTTATAAATACACAGATGAGACAAAATTAGCTACTGGATATTCCTGTATATATTAACTATCTGCTTAGGAAATTCAGAAACCTACTCCAATAAAGCCTAGTTTAGTATAGATTGATGAGGATTGTTATCATCTGCATTTAATGTTTAAATAAAAAGATTTCTTCTACTAATACTGGGCAGATTGAACAGGTAAATTTGTGGTTTCTGTTCTAGTCTATTCTAAATATATTTCCTTCCTGTTGTCATTACTAGGGCACAGGGAGAAAGCTTGGTTATGCTGTAAACAACAGAAGCAGCATACCTCCTGTTCTAGTTCTCCTCATTATCTCCCCAGGAAATAGTGTGTGAGGTGTACAGTTTCTGTTAGAAAAGGGAAAGTCAAAATTACAGCTGTGACACTTAGAAGAGAAGGTGTTGGATGTTATTAAGGTCATCAATTCATTCCACATTCACAAGCAGGTCCCTGAGAAAGTGCTGTGTCTTGCATTTTACCCTTGCCAGCTGTCAGTTTGGACACATAGCTCGAGTGAAAGAGAATGCAAATGGAGGGGTGCAGTCCTACAAGCCTTTTTTAAAAAAAATTAACAATGTTCTTTATAAACCTTAATGTTCTCTGTAGGTCATATCTGGGATGGAAAAATACATTTTCTTGTACTCATTAAACAGGACATACTATACCTAAAAATATTAGCAAGATTTTTTTTTAAATCTAGTTTTAGAAACAGCTCATATGATTCAGCTTTGCGGTAACATAAGGAGCAAGTTCTCTCTTTTGAAAAAGGGAATGTAGAAAGGGCTGTTTTTCTGTCAGCATAAAAATGAAGTCATACAGTCTAGAAACAGTAGCAACGTCTACATTCCTTCTAGACAGTAGAGATGTCACAGTCCTTGTCCTTTTGCTATCCCAGGAGTGAATCTGCAGTGGCGTAGAGCCAGGTAGTAGGATAGTTGCGCTGTCTCAGATTTGCAGCTGAGATTGCAGTCAGTTAATAGCAACACTGATGTTACCACTATACTAAACACAGCTTTAGCTATAAGCATTTCATGTTTCTTGCCTCTTTTGCATTCTGTATACAAGCCAGGATGTGAGTTTATAACATTTAATACTGAAAGGTAGACTACAAGAATATTAAGCAAGAGTTGAGAACAAAGAAACAGCAGGTAATTTAGACCATTTCAATACAGACTTCATTAGGCTGTAGTATAAAGCAACAGACAACATACAAATTCAAGCAATATTCGATGGAAACTTGAGAGGGATTGTTGGCTTCCTTTACACCAGGACATAGTTCAATTTTAGACACATGGAATAAATCAAGGTAGACAGTATGGAGCTGTAATACATAGGAGAATCAGTAATAAATCTGGAGGGTAGTCAGAGGTGCCTCAAAAAAATGGAGGTAGTAGGCAGCCAACTCAACTGCTTTTCAATTGTGTTAGGATCAAGTGACTGCTAGGCAGACCTAAAGAGCATTTTTGCTAGGCAAAAATGAAAGTAGCATTAGTTTGCAGGCTTCATGGTCATTAGGGTTATGGTCATCATTCTTTTGCATCCAACTTGCTCGTCCTTAGAGTAACATGTCTTGTGGTATCAAGGTATTGACATGCATTAACAAGCATTTATGGAAGCCAGTCTTTGCATTTGATCTCTGCTTTGGATATTTGCAGTACCCTTGCAGCCCAACCTTGACACTGTCTGGTTATCGCTGTGTAACAGCACTGAAACCTTTAACGTCTTACAATGAGCTTGCAACTTAGCAATCATAGAATCATGGAATGGTAGGGTTGGAAGGGATCTTTAGAGATCTAGTCCAATTCCCCTGCAGAAGCAGGTTCACCTACATCAAGTCGCATAATAACATGTCCAGGCAGGTCTTGAAGACCTCCAAGGAAAGAGACTCTACAACTCCTCTGAGCAGCCTGTGCCTCATCCTTACAGTAAAATAGTTTTTTTCTTATATTTAAGTGGAACTTTTTGTGTTCCAGCAGGCAGTTGTACACTATTGTGTACATGCCATATAATTTTGGAATTGGGGAAAAAAGAAATTGGAAAAAGTCATATATAAATAAAATACACTTGTTACCCTTCTCTTCTGATAGAGTCAGGATGTCATCAAATTCATCCTGCCAGAACAGGATGGGAAAAAAACCATCTCTCAGTGTAGAGAGACATCATTCATCTCTAGGCTATATCTCTGTCAACCGGAGATGTGTTTTGTTGTGGATTGTTGTGAAAGTATTTGAGAAAATATTTTTAGCTCTCTGACACGGTAACATTGCTCTGCTTTGCATGAAAACAAAAAAGCAGACAAGATTGATGAGATTAGGCAATGCACGTTTCTTCTCTGATTAGAAATAGAACTTTATAAAACTATTACTTTCAGTTTCTGGGGAATTTTATCAGTGACATTTCTCACAGAAATATGAGTCTTTCTTTAGTTTTAATAAATTGTTTAAGAAGGCCTATTCAGACATGCCCATTCCATTCCATTCCATTCCATTCCATTCCAGTCTGACTGAGGATCAGGAAAGGTATGCTATATTACCTGTTGGGAAACCAGGATTGGTCCACAAGCAGAAAGCATAGCACATCCAAGAACACACTGAAGTTTTGTTTTACACCGTATTTCTATGCATCAGAGCACCTCTCAAATTCACGTGAGACAGCTCATGCTTGCTTCAGCCAAAGAGACTCTTATTTTCTGGTCATATGAGATTTTGCACTATTTCTATTTTGCACTATTGCTTTTCACAAATTTTCAATATATCAAACTTGATATTGTTGCTTGGTTGTAAAAAATCAGATTTCAAGCATGGCACATCTCTGCAGGGGTATGACTAGCCTCTCTCATGAAAGTATCCATGTCTTTCATCAGTATTTACAGCATTTACAGTCTTCTTTTTCTCTTGTCAAGATCTCTTCAAAGCAATATACCTTATTATTACAGTAAAAAGGCTTTTCTTCAGCCTCTGTTGTGGCCCATTCCTGTCTTATCTAACTTGGGATGAACTCATTCTAATTTCTGCCTTTGCAGAGACCTTTATTTGAAGTAAGAATTGACTGAATATTCAGTAAACACAGATGAAATCAGTCTCCAAAGAAATAATTTTAATTTCTTCTCATGAACAGGAAAATATTTCTAGCTATCCATCAAACAATTTACAAAGAGTGCTAAAGAACAATGCTGGCACTGGATTCAACACTAATACTGAAGACAGCATGGGGTGGTAGACACACGGCAGCTTTCTTCATCTTAACAGCCTCAGTTGGCAATATGAAGAGACTGGGATTTCTCTGACAGGCATGAAGACAAAATTAGTATCCATACATGAATGATGCACTGCCCTCAATGTATTAGAGAATTAGTATTACAAGTACTACTTTTAAGAGGAAGGGGCAGATTAAATATTTTTTTCTAAATATATTATCTCCTTTTTCTTAGCATAGTGTGCTTCCAAGGGTATTCATGAGTGTACACCCCAGGTGAACATCTTTCCATGCAATCATCTCACCAAGTAACAACAAAAATTTATATGCCCCAGTGTATGCCTGATCTTTCCTATCACTGTTAGTTTGAACTATTTCAGAAACCATTTTCTCCTACAAATGTTCCAAGACTCTCCTTAACTCATCTCTTGATATCTTTTTTCTTTTCACAGCTATGTTTTGTGACATCAAGCCTCTCAAAACCAAATTCAATCAGAGCAGGCTGCACATAAAACCAGCTGATGTTTTATTTTATTTGCAACATAACTAGTAATTCAATTTTCCTTTGAATAACTGCCACATTATTATAATATGATTGAAGTAGAAGAGCAACGTTTAAGCATTAATAAAATAAATATCAGAAGATGAATCATCAAGAGGTTTGGTCTTTTATCTTTTTTAGTATGCAGATACAAACTACAGAACAAAAAATAACAGGTAGTGTACAGACTACACACATATGACAGTGAAACCATAGTATTTTTGCTGGTCTTTGAGTCAATGATAATTAAAATATTTCCTATTCTGAGTAGTACTACTTTTTAGGAT
This sequence comes from Urocolius indicus, assembly GCA_013401255.1. Lineage (NCBI taxonomy): Eukaryota > Metazoa > Chordata > Aves > Coliiformes > Coliidae > Urocolius > Urocolius indicus. The sequence continues at coordinate 25,346 of WBNH01011008.1, forward strand.
ATGAATTGTTAAGTTTTCAATGAGATTTGCCTATCTTTTTTTTCCTGATTAAGACACAGCAGGATTTCAATAACAATTTATTCCACCCCATGGTGCTTTATCAGTTCATTAGACTGTCCAGGAATTAATCAATTTTTCAAAGAGATGATTCCAATTAGCTGGTTTAGTTCCATTTAGAGACTGTGGTTGCATGGAGGGAAAATATCACAAAAGAATCCCCCTTCAGCCTTCATTGTCTTCATTTTCAACTTTTTGGTAGAAAAACTAGTGTTAATCTAATTCATACTGTGTCCTGGATGAAACACTAATTTTTGTAACTAAGATGTAATAACAAAAAAATATCTTTTAAAAGATTTGGGAAAATGATAAGCCAAACTATCAGATAAAACAGAAAATGAGAATTACCTCCATTTTCACCGTGGCCTTAATCCTGGTAATTTCTGTGGCAGGATGCAGCTTATAAAGAGCTAAACTATACAAATGGCAAAAAGTAGTGTGTCCAGTTGGCAATTCAGTTATACTATACCTTTTTTTCCCTAATGACTACCACAAATTAGTGTTGGGATCTTTTAAATAAAATATTTTTTCCTCTTTTTCTTAGTAATACACTTTAGCTAAATTTGTTGAGATACCACAGGAAGACAAAATACAGACAGCCAAAGGTCTGCTGAAATAACGGTGCTGCAGCCTTGGTGTCATTTCTATGCTAAAAGGTATTGTAATTACTAAGGTTATAGGAACACAATCTTTATAAATGTGTCTCTTTTCTCTCTACACATATATCAGCCAACCACAAAGTGCATTTTCAATATCACCAAACCTGTTCATTTTAGATTCTAGGTGTATAGAGCATATTCCCTCAGCACAAATGGGCCTGCTTAATGCAAGGACAAGGCATTAAGAACAGCTATTTATCAAGACCCACACCTCCTCCTCAAAGATACCCCAAAAAACAAAACCAACACCAAGATCTCTATGATAAACAGACTTGATTGTGGTCACTTAAACAAGTTCTTAAGGTAAATTCAATAAATCTTGAGCTTCACCTTCCACGAAAATACCATTTTTAAAAGATGTCATAATTGATATCTTGGTTTTTTTCCATTTACCCTGTGTGGTGGTTTAGCCCAATGTCCACCCAGTCATAATATCACTCTCCCTCCTAAACTGGACACGAGAGAGAGAGAGGAATATAACAAACTGCTTGTGAGTTGAGATAAGGACGGAGAGATCAAACTTGGCAATTAGCGTCACGGGCAAAACAGACTCAACTTAGAGAGAAAAAAGCTTGATTTATTGAAGAAACAATAAAAGCAGGGAGATGAGAAATAAAACTGTCTTAAAACACCTCCCCCCATCCCTCCATTTCCCGGGACTCCCTTTCCTTCTTCCCCAGCGGCACAGGGGATGAGGAATGGGAGTTGCAGTCAGTTCATTACAGATGGACTTTGCCGCTGCTGCTTCTCTGTGCGAGGCCTCCTCACACTTCCCACTGCTACACTGTGGGGTCCCTCCCCACGGGAGACAGTCCCTCATGAACTTCTCCAGTGTGG
>WBNH01011008.1:27518-61117 GCA_013401255.1 Urocolius indicus
TCCTTATGTTTCTTCAGAACCTCTTATGTTCCAGCTTATAGCCACTGCCCCTCATCCTATCATTGGACATCACTGAGAACAGCCTGGGTCCATTCTCTTGACACTCACCCTTTACATATTTGTAAACATTAATGAGGTCACCTCTCAGTGTCCTCTTCTCCAAGCTAAAAAGCCACAGCTCCCTCAGCCTTTCATCACAAGGGAGATGCTTCACTCCCTTCACCATCTTGGTGACCCTGTCCTGAACTCTCTCCAGCAATTCCCTGTCCTTCTTGAACTGAGGGGCCTAAAGCATATTTAAATATATATATATACATATATGATATACTGAAACAATCCCTCCTACTTCATTCTAGCCCCAGAAGAACCCCTGCTGAAATTCTGGACTCTCACTCAAGCATATTCCAGGTGTCCCTTGTGTGATACGTAAGCCTGGGGACCTGTGGATACAAATGTTCTTAGTCTGACAAGGAGATGAAAAGAAACTGATGATATTACAATATTTTTTTAATCTAAAAATGTCCGAAGAATACAAAAAAATATGGTATTTAAGACTATTTGAATTTCTTCTAGTGCCCATCATGGAGTGAAAACTTGTTTATATTTTAAATGGCAGTTGTCTTTGAGAATGTCTGTCCCTGTGTACTGGCATGCACGGTTACAGTATATTACTTCATAAACCTCTTTCCCTTATCACATGTGCTAACACTTACTAGTCCAGAAAAGCAGAATGCAAATAAGAGACCATTATTTCTAAGAGATTGTGTTTGCAAACGGCACAGCTGTCTTGAAGCGGGCACAACAAATGCACACAGGAGTTACATTCAATTTAGTTTGGGATTACGTACAACTGACCCAACCATTCAGATCATACTGAGCCCAAATAAATATGTTAAAGCTAGATCACTCCTACAACTATAGTGTTTGTGAAATTTCCAATGTGCAGGATGTAACAGACATAGTTGAGCATCTAGTCTGTTTGCTTACCATCAGGATTATAAATGAGCCATAAGGTAAAGACTAGGATCAAATGAGATTTTATTAAAACACTACTATTGAGTTCATAACATCAACCCTGCAGGTACAGTTCTTAGACAATGGTCACATCATGAAAGAGGAATAACTTACACACAAAGCTAGAATTCATTTGTAATTTTTTTAATGCCTTTCTCATTTTTATTATGATAAATGTGGAGTTTTTCCCATATAATATTTGGGAAGTAGATATTCATATTCTGAGTGTCACAAACCTGGTGCTTGTTGAGGCATAGCATCCTCATTGAAATTCAAGGTCTTACGATCCAAATCTGCTGAACCAGATATCTTCACACTACAACAACTATTAATACATTTTTTCCACATGGATTAGAATGCAAGTGAGAAATATGGGCTTGGCTTTGCATTCTTTCCATTACACAACTTTGATATATTTTTGATTTTTAAAGTTGGCTATTTTGTAAGATTATTTAACCTTGTGAAATATAATACTTAACATATTAGACTTCCAGTATTTGTGACAAAATAAATGGACTGCAGCCACAAGACCCCTGTACAGCATATCATACCATCTCAAATGATTCACACAGATTCCTGTTCCACAGCAAGGTGAGACAACAAAGTATATGTAAATGTAGAAAGATCCTGCAATTCATTAAAGATATGAATCTCTCCCACAAGAAACCAGACCAACAAAAACAAGAAATTCCTGATGAGAAAGGCTAAGGTCCCTGGGATCATAATCAAGAGCTACTCAGTCATAAGGAGTATCTGTTAGGATAAAGTTTCTAGAAAATTCCGTATACAATCATTTGAAGATTAAAGATATGGAGATATGGAGAAAATTTTGTTTCATTGCATCTTCAGCTTATAAACTCACTTTTTGATATGACAGCCATGCTGGGAATTATCATCCTTTTTAAGACAAAACTTTATTTCCCTGGACAAAAAAAGACACAGTCTGTGAAAAGAGGACATTCCCAGAAATCACTATCAGACATGTAAGACTACAAGGAACCATGACCTCACTTGAGAATGAAAATGAAACTTCTGTCAGTTTTAATGAAGAAGCAGATGGGAGGTCAGCAACTGAGTTTAAAAAAAAAAAGAAAAAAAAGAAATAAAATAAAATAATGGTTTCCCTTGAAGAGATCATATAATGCTTCAGACAGATTTCCAGACAGTGATGCATATGCTCAGCTATTTACAAAGAATGACTTGATTTTTTTAAACAACAGTGACAGTAAGATGAGCATTGGATATGCCAGGAAAACGTTAGTTTGTTTCCACACCCCCCACACCCCCCCCACCCCGAGAAACTGTCAAACTTTCTTTTCTAACATATAACTTCTGGAGCTATTCTGCAATCCCTGTTTCAAGAAGCCGGAATAGATCTATGCAGACTGGTCCTATTGCTTTTGCAATACCTGAAACACCATATGAAATTGAGATCTCCTATGAAAAGTTACTAGGATCAGGTTTCTCTAGAAACAGGTGTAAAAGGAAACATAATCTTAGTGCTCCATTTGGTCAGAGGTTTCTATAGAAAGCAAGCACAAGACTACAGGAGAAGTTGGTGTGTGTGTCAAAAATCAGCTGTAGAAGAGGGGAAAAAGGTGAGAAAGGACAAACCATTGTGTTTCTGTGTAAATGTGTGTATTTGTGATAACCATGGACATCCATGACTAAGAAATAGCAAGTGCTAATGTCTTAGTTTTTGAACTTTTTCACAGCCTGGAGTGCAATGCCACCTCTCTTGAAGGGTTCTGTTTCAGACAGGAACCCAGCAGCAGCTGCTTCCCTTTGGTGCTTTTCCTTTGGTGCCAAGGGTGCACCAAACCAAGCTCTCTACAGTTGTTGAGAACCCTGAGGTTATCTGTTCTCACCAGATCAGGTGTCCCCTGAGACCTTCTCATTTCTCCATGAGTGCCTCAGTTGCTTGTAGCTTCATCTTCCTTCCATGACAGGATCAAGCACATTGCTGCTCACAAACACGAGGCTGCCCTTGCTATCCTCCCAGCATTGCTACTGATGGTAAAAATCAGAGTGACAATAAAGGGAGGGAATTGCCAGCTGCTAGAGGGAAAAACAAGAATTATCTATGAGGAACGGATTATTTTGTACAGAAAAACAGCTTTGACTGTACCAGAAACAAGAGCAAGATACTTAAAGAGGCATTTTCTTTTTGATGTGGCAGTCCATTACGATGGCCTTGTCCAAAAAATAAATGCCACATGAGCTAACTTTTGCTCCAGGCATGCAGAGCAGAGGGACAGGATCACATTATGCCACATGCAGACAGCATTCAGGTGGTGAGCTTCACCAGCTAACAGACATCATCCTGATTCTGCATAGCACAGAAAACTGACAGAGTGGTGCATCTGGCTCCTGAATGGAGTCTGTTCCACCAAGCTATACGTCTTCACACATCAAGGATGCTTTCAATTGGTTTGTTTGCAGAGAACAATGAGTCATGCTAGGAGCACACCACCCGCTTCCACTAGCAACGACAGCAACAGTGCTTGCTGTTGCCATGGCTTTCACTATTTCGCTACAACAGTTGCTCATGAAAGATGTACGTAATCTGAACTGGAGTGAAAAAGGCCTTGCATTGTTTCCTGAGACTTACCTTTCTCTTGGACAAAATTCATGGCTATTATTTTTTGATTGCAGCAGAAAATTCTCGTCTCATTTGAAACAGTGTCACGTATTGGCATACATCTTCCTTCCCTTATCTCTCTGCCAAAATATCAGCTTTGCTTAGGATACGTGTCCTCCTGTCACTACAATGAAAACTGTGTCCTCCCTGGTACAATTTATCGTACAAGGTTCAGTGGTGCCGTATGCCAAGGAAGGAATAAGAACATGAAACTTTATCACCCTAGTGTTTATTGACCAGTCATGCTGCTTTGTACTCATTTCCTCCTCTTAATTCCCTGCAAGTATACACTGGCTTAAAACCAAAAGAAATGTAATAGTTAAAAAAAAAAAAAGTCTTGTGCTCTGGGATGGATGTATTATTCCATACATGCTGATGGTGCAATTCTTTCTCTCCTGTGATAACTGAAAACATTCATTAATGAAATCTGTTCTAGGAAAGCAGAGCATTATTCTATTAAGCTGCTTGAATCCTAACAAAGTAGCCCTTTTTTCCCCTTTGAAAAATCAAATTCTGCATCTGAGACATCATCCAGAAAACCAGTGTTTACACATATTCAAGGAGGAGGAGGAAGCAGGATGCACAAACAAAATAATAAAAATACTTGGTTTTGCCAGTTCTACTTGGCCAAGAAAGAAGCAGAAAAGGATCACAGACAGAACACACTGTACCCATATTTTGCTGGCTGATGACTCCCTGCTATAAAATTAACCCATCTGGCCTAATACTCTACCTCAGCTCTACAGCATCAGCCTGGAAACTGAGAAGTTCCTGGTATACAGCCAATTAGCTCCATCAACATAGCAAGACACACAGAAGAAAGCAGTCACTACTGTGTGCTTTACAGCGTGCAATCGCCACAGAAGAAGCACAGTAGAGAACAGTAGTTCCCTTCGCAGACGTGCTTTAGCTTTTTCCTTTTTCTTTAACTCCTACCCAAGACTGCACATTCTCTCACTCAATGCTCAGCAGGGCAGTTACTCCCTGTGGTAAATCCCGTGCACAGGGGTCAGAGCCTGTCCCACAGTCATGGTGAAGAGCAGAAAGGCAGCAACTCCTTGCTTTCACTCCTCTTTTGTCTTCTCAGGACTTGGATGTGGCAGGGGAAACAAAGTAAAGCATTACCACTAGCACATTGGTGAGGAGATGTCACCCTCAAAGTGACAAAACCCCAAGCCAGTTCTTGCATAAGAATAAAGAGGGATACAAAAGGAGAAAAAGGGTAAGTAAAGGTAAGCCAAAGACTTTTCTTCAGCTTTCCTAGGACTTGCTTATCTAGGGCGAAGCCTGGCCCTGCAGTCATGTCAACCTTTCTACCAGAGGAAGCCTGACAAGTTTTGTATGGTTCTTGATTTATGTCTTTTTTTAGCTTCAGTGCAGCCCTGAGGTAAAAGTGTAGACTGCCTCTTTTGTTGTGTGCCTTTTCCCAAGACAGGGCACAGGACCTCCAATAAGTGCAACAACATCAGGAAATACACATTTTACTGATTTGCCTTTGCTTGAAAATATTCTCACAGCTAGGTTACACAGAGGAAGAAGGAGGTGGTGATGATTCAGTGAGAGGCCAAAGAGTAAAAGCAGAAAATCTCCTGGGGAAGAAAGGAACTAATGAACAAAAGTTGGGAACAGAAAGAAGACTGTTATGCCACAAATATAAAATGTATAGTCACATAAGCTCATAGGAAAGAAAATGAGAGCTGACATTCTACAATGCTAGATTGATTAGGGAGAACTTGGAAGGCAACCAAGGTCTGGGAATGGCATGGGAAATAATTTCAAAGGAGAAAGAACCTCACACTCTGCTACAGGGGACGGCAGCAGTACAATAACACATGAAGAGGATGTTGGAGAACTGCCACGGACCCTGAGTTGAGGGGAAGCAAAAACATATGACAGTATGTGTGGTTATAATGGATACCTGCATGGCTTATAATAGTGATGTGAAGGGTTTGGATCTTTTGCCACCTGAGAAGTGCCAGATATGAGAGATCAAGTGTTTTTTTCTCATTTCCCTGTCTGCCGCCACCATGTTAAGATACCTCCTAAAGACTTCCTACAGTGACCACAATATAACAGCAGAAGGATGAAATAGATATCATCACACTTCTGTATACATTCTTTGATTTTTTTAAAAATTTGTCTACTTTCTCCTTCTAGACAAGGATTGACATTATCTTTACTATTTATTTGATGTTACAGACAACAACAATAAATATATTTTAGTAGCAATCATAATAGAACTTCATGCATATCTCTGTACACATACAGCATTCATGTAATCCAGTTACATTCATATCTCATATTCATGACATTTCTCTGCTAGTAAGGTCAAGGGACCTTTGAAAGGAATTTTATCCCATGAATATCAATATCAATATCAGTGTTGCCTTTGAGCAAGAGTGGAGAGAGATTTCTATCTGAATCTTTAATAAATTCCAGCTTCCATAATACTCAATTCAAACACAGCCTTAATACATTTCAAGCAGGGAAGAAGGAAGACTGAAGTGTGAGTGCAAGTATCCCCTTTACTATTAGTCATATTGAGAGTTCAAAGTATGTTATAGCTCTACAGAGTGCAAAAACACTCAGGGAGCAATTGGTGTCAGCCTGTCTGTACACAACCAGACATACATTGGTACGCTTCAGTAAAGCAGTAGCAAACTCTACATGGAGTCAAAGCTTCCCCCCAAGTGCTTCCACAATATGCACACAGAGCATATGTGTTGGACCTTACTCAAATGCAAATGCAGAGGGCAAATGCAGAGTATCTGAACATATTTTCCTATTATCACTCAGGTTTTTTGCTCCTTCAGTAGTCCAAACAATGGGAATTATGGGTAAAATGTCTGTTGTTACTGTAAGAAAAGCCATTTTAACATCTAGATTATTGGATTCTTTCTAACAAAGGAAAGGATTTGATGAGATGCTTAAAAGCTAACATGAGTAGCCTCAAGGTTTAGTTCTGAAAGCATAACAATTTGAACAGAAAGAAGATACAAATACCAATTGCCTTTCTAATCCTGATGGAAAAAGGACTCACTATAATATCCTTACTCTTAAAACCCTCCCAGACCCAGACCCTTGCAAATACTGAACACTAAATGGATATATGATGACTGAATAGTGTTCAAATAGGTAAATAGTCTGGAAGAGAAATGGATAGGTAAGAAAACAGCCTTGAAAGTTAACATCCACTAAATCTAATTTCAGCTTAATTTTAATCACAAAACTTTTGGAAACACTGGTCATGTGGAAATAAAACTGGGCTAGTTAAAACCCTAGATCTGTCAGTGTTTTAAAGTATCATAATTTATTCAGATTTATTTTCCTGGGAGAAAATATATCTTGGAAAACACTGATAAATCTCTTCTATAACTATTAATTACAAATTCAAAATTAATCTCTTTTGGCTTTGCAGAAACCTTTTCATACTTGCTTTCAATTCTATGTCTGGTTTTTATTTACCTTAATTTGATTAAAATGTGGCCATTCAAAACTCAGAGTTTCTGTAAAGACTGTCACCATTAATCAGTCGGGGGTTATATTCACTGAAGGAATAATATTTATCAGGTATATTTTCTCTTTGCATCAAATCATTTTTGGCAGTGGTAGAAGAAATATCATATATTTGAAAGACTGCACTAAAATCTTCCTGCTCTGAACAGTTGTCAGGTGGCAGACACAAGGCTGGGCCAGGAGAGGTAGGGTGGTTCTGTATAGATTTCAGAAAGGAGAGAAAATGCAAAGCTTGTAAACATGCTGAAGTCTCTTCTGCTACAATTAATTGATGGGTTCAGAGCAAAATCCTGCATTAACTAATTTCCATTTTTTATTAACAGGTTTTTATTTTGCTGCAGACTCCTTATGCTGGTCACAAATTAATCTGCTAGGGTCCTTCTCTTCAGAGGTCTCAGTGCCCTACCTGCATGGTTCAAAACATGGAGCTGAATGTCAATGAGGACATGTGGGATGTCAGGGTCAGCTGGATTATGACCTTTTATTCCTTATCTTTCTGTTTTCTTGCAGAAACAGCTTCTCAAGTGCAACATGGTGTCCTGAATCTTTACAGTACCGTGGCACTTTTTAAAATGCAGTTCATTAAGCATTTAAGAGATAAACTTTTGTTCCTATAAATTCACTAGGGGAAGTGAAACGACCTAAATCATGGCATGTATTATGAGCTCCCCATGAGCACAATAAGCCACATAGGACAATGAGCAAATCACATCGTCTTTACGGCTTCCAGGAATCAGCAGGGCTATCTCCTGCCAGCATCCCAAGAGCTTCCTTAACCTGGAGAAACTCATGATGAACAGATGCAGACAGTCAGGAGCAAATCACAGATCTAGTCAGTCTTTGGCTTCCTTTTCCATTCAGACAAATTTTAAATGTTAAATAAATACTGAAGGAATCACTTGTCACCACAAATTATTCCTTTGAATGTTTACTGTTCATGCCAGCTTCCCTGGGGTCCTTCCCATTTAGAAACAATTTTTAACAAGCAATCCTATAAAACATTGACCATTATTCCCCAAGAAGTTGTGCCTAGTGACTTGTTACACAGAAATATGTTTCCAATTTCACTTTAAAACGTATTAGAAAGGAGTCCTCAGTATTTTTTACACTAGCATTTAGTACCATGAGGAAATGACAATTATAAATTGCCAGAAGCTGTACTTATAGACTTTATTTTGGTTTAACTGTTTAGATAGTGCTTTTCAGTATCTTTCCCTCTGCAGGCCTGGGAGAGTGTTTTCTTTGCTGCTTGCCTCAGCAGTCCTCACCAGGGACAAGGGCAACAATTAATTGAACGCACAATCAAATTGTTGTTCCACCCTTCCTCTTCAGTAGAGGCAGCCCAAGGACGAGGCTGTCAGAGGCATGTGCAAGAGCCATTGGTGCAATAACAAGGTGCTGGGTTTTGAAGGCAAGCTGATGGATGGGTAGCTTAACAAAAGCTTCTGTTTCTGGGAACGAAGAGGACTTCAGAAGGAGCCTGAGGCTCAACATGAGAACCATCAAAAGGTACCACTGCACTTGGCATTCACAATTTATGATTTTTCACTCCTCAAAGCCTACTATTTGAAAAAATCGCCAGTATTTCTAGTTCATAAGGACCAGTTCCAAATTTACATTTGTGGCTGAAGCATGTGAGATTAAATTTTATCTGACCTCCCCTCCATACATAAGGCTGTAATGCTTTTATGTTATGAAAGAACACTGTCATTCTCTCATGGTGTCTCCCTATGCGTTGGTTTCTCTTTAGATAATACTCAGCTATAGGTTCCTGTCCATTCTAGAAAAAACAAGCTAGGAGACTCAAAGAGCTGAGTTGAGTTTGTTTTACTTTGGCCAGGGTCCCAGTGGGTATTGATCCATTTAAGCATGCAGTTTGGTGAAGCTGCAAGAGATTAAGGCCACCTACAATGGTGAAGCAGCTGGTGACAACAGACTCAACTGAATATCAACTGAAAGACAGGAGCACTAGGTCCAAAGGGATCTACTGCAAGCATCGTATTTCCACTCTGTAGAGTTAGGGAGTAACAACATGTATAGTATTGTTTTGCACAGAGAAACAAGGTCTCATATTTCACAGTAATAGCTACTCCATGCAAGAACCTATATTAACAAAAGGAAATTATTATGCTGTACCATACTAAAATTTTCAGGTAAAAGGATTGACTTTAGGAAAAACAAAGGCCCTTAAGTACTATTTGAGAAAAACCTTTTCATTAAAAATTAAACACAGAGCAAGATAAAATTGAGAACAGTAGAAAATTATGACTAAGTAGACCCAAAAGAACTAAAATGAATTTGAGAAAAATACATTGCATTGCAATGAGAGCTCTGAGAATGAAAAGAGCCAGGTAATGACATTCTAAAGTGCTGTGATACATTGACTTCTGTGAAAGGGCTTATGTGCCAAAACTAACCCTGCTAGCAAGATGCCGGAGTTTGTGGTTACATTCACATCAGTAAGTTGTGAGGAGCAATGGAAGTGTATCTGCAGGGTTAAGGAAGGGATATTCAAGGCCCAATATCTCTGCTCTGCACGTTTATGGGATTTTAAGTTAATATTCTTTCAGACAAGCTCCTGTGTGTTTTTGTGAACTTTTGAGTTGCTTATTTGAGACCAAGGTGCAGTAAATATGTCCCTGTAATGCATCCATCCATTTAGTTTCATCCAGAAGCAATACCATTCACACAGACCTTGAAATATGTGCATCCTTCATTGATGAAAACCAAAGCACAGGATACAAAGATTGTTGAGAGTTTCTCTTCAAAAGAGCACTTCCCATCTGATATACGACGCAGCTACTGGTTCAAGAAATCACTTTCAGACCTAAGCTGTTCAGTGTTTACCTTTCATTAAGGAGAAGATGCAGGAGCTCTTCAGTCAATTAAGTAAACCTCTGCTCACCAGAGTAGACTCTTCATCTTCGGTGAAAGTACTTGTGTGAATTGAATATTCATCTATGAATACAGTGGTTGCTGATTTCACCCTGTTAAGTTATGCTGTCTGGTTGTTCATGCGGAAGTTTGTTTAAGAGGCACCAAGTTGACTTTAGAAGATTTGTTTAGACTTTTTGGGGGGATCAGAACTGGATTTAGTTTTAGGAATTATAGGCCTGTCTCTTACTACTGAGCTTGAAAGCTTAATTCTCAAAAATGCTTGTCATTCTGGCTTTTCTCCAGCAAAGCACTCAGACTGCTGGTTAGTTTTTAAGCCTATGATACTCCACACTCAGCAGACTCCTTGGGCTTACACTAAGACACACACCAGGGTTTCGGTGGGTGACTGGCAAGAGGTTGCAGGATTGGTTCAAATTTCTCTGAGTGCAAAGTTATTTGAGCATTTAGTAAGCCCCCAAAAAGGTTTTATTGTGACATTTTTCGAGTATTATAAAAATCTTGTTAAGCACTTGTTAGTATGCTATATTTGTGTTATCTCAGAGTGGATACATTTCTCACTTACAGGAACTTTAACAGCTAACAAAAATAGAACTTCTGAACTTTCAAGGACCCTTTGAATAGTGTAGTCATGCAACATATCTACACCACAGCAGAGGTGAAAGGATTTGTAAAGGTCTGTGTGACGCAGTGTTGCTCAGTGCGAGCAATAACCAAGATCAGTGTTTGCATCCTCCAAATAAAACTAAATATGTAATGCTTGAGATACAGGCAGCCAAAATCCTCTCTGATTCACCTGATGTGTGCTGAAGTCAATGTTTAACAATGTGGATACAGTTAATGGCAAAAGTTCCCCCAACTTCATCAGAGTCAAAATTTCCTCCATGGAGCGAATCTCCCAGGTGCTTTTTTTGGGGAGAGGCTACTACCTTTTGCAGAGCCATTTACAGCAATGACGGTTGTAAGAGTGTCAGAAGTCATTCTTAACCGAGTTGATGAACTATCATTTAGGTTGTTTTTCTGAAGAAAAATACTTAGTTTGAGAAAGAAAGAGATGTGTAGAGATTCTCTTCCCCCAACCCAAGAGATTTGCATCAAGCTTCAAAGACTCTCATGCTCCAGAGGGATATTACACTGGCATGAGAAACAACTGCAAACAAATCAGAGTTAAGATAACAGGCAGTATTTTACTGCTATGAAAGCAATAATAAGATATCTCTGGGATGAGGACCAGTTTGCTAGAGTTTTGGAAGCAGTTGTTTCCTCTGAGTTGTAAATGGTGTGTGTGAAACAGATTTGTCCATGTTGCACTGGTTGCAGTCTCAGTGGTGTTTTTCAGATGATGAGAGCAGAGCAAAGACAAATCCTTTATCACAGTTTATAAATGGCTGGCAAGGCCACATTGCCAGAATGAATTATAGCTATCTCCTCATACAGTCTAAGCTGGTTTAACTACGTTTGTAATTTTCACTCTGGCAGAACGAAAAAAAACCCCACAACAAACACTCACACAAAAAAATTGCAACCATGTAAAAGGAAACCTTTATGATTGAAGCTGCTAGCATGACCAGTCCAAACAATTTCAAAAGACTTCAGCTGTTTCAGTCTGAGTAAAATGATGCTGTAAAGCCTGACTGTACAAATGCTTCTCCAGTCAGCAATCCATACTCACACAAGTAATTTCTTCTGGACTGAAGTACATTCATATTCACTAGGGCACTCTCCTCAGAGGAATTTAAACTAGAGGATGGGACTCTTACTTTGCTATGGCTGTGTTAGCCTTGCTTTCAGGCAAGAAGAAAAGAAGGGACTTTTTGTATTTTGCAAATCTGAACACGAGTTCCTGTCTGCTAAGGGTGTTTCAATTATTCTGAGGTTGTTATTGAAGTTCAAAGCAGATAAAGGCCCTAAATGGGGGGTGCAAGTCACTGTAATGCAATACTTATCGAATTTGCAAGGATGTTAGCTTCAAAGTTCCATCTAAAGGGACACCAAGCTTCATAGGCTTGCTCAGCCAGGAGTAAATTCTTCTATTATGAAGGTGAGACACTGAGAAATGCTAGTAAGAGGCTTCATTTCTGACTGCTGTTACATCTTCCCTCCAAATTACAATAAAATAAGCTGCACTGTAGTTGCAAGGTTAGAGAACCAAAACATAAAAATAATTTAAAAAATAAATGTTTGGCTTAATAAAAGGCTGAGGAAGACCATTTAAGCAGATAGCTGAAATCCATGTCTTACGTTTATAAAAGATTAATTTCTGCAATATTTGTTATTTCTATGTGTTGATTCTATTTTACTGTGTAACCAGCCTTTTCTTTCTACTACATCTATCCACAGATATCAGGAAGAGGAACCTAACAGTTTGATTATAACCTTTTCTGAACTCTTTTCCTCTGTGAAATACTGCCTAGATACAGATCCACTTTGCAGATTAATTATGTGGTAAAAGTAGCAGAGAGTTTTGCAAGAATACCTGATTTTAATAATTATATATTACAAAATATAGTTTTTTAAAAAACCACAGTGGATAAAAAAAAAATAAAAATATCCAAGCCAGCTTTCAAATGATGCAATGCAGTGAGAACATGTGTGTACAGTGCAAGGAAAGGTATGCCTAAGTGATACAGCATAAGGCTGCATGGAAGTAGCGAGCTCAGTAAATTTAAATCTAGCTTTAATACCTAAAGCAAAATAGCCTTGTGATCTGCCTGTATGCTGTTCTTGAATTATGACATCTAGCTTCTTAATTCTGTTAAATGAAAGACTGCCCTGTGAATTCAATATATGAACTAACATAGAAGAAACTAGTCAATAACTAACAATACATGAAATGTCATTTGTGCTTCCTTTCCCTTATGATCTAAATTACTAATGTACATTCCAGCTACTTGAAAAAAATAGCATGTTTTCCAGTCATGGAACATATTTTCTTTTTTTAAAATAATATCAGAATAAAATGGGAAATTCTCAGAAATCTGTGCAGCTAATAATGTCTACAATTTTTATTCTTTTTTTTCCCACTGAACAATGTAAACCAGCGTCCCTGGTAGTTATTAACTAAGGAAGTGATCTCATTTCTACACAACTAATAGAGTATTTAAATTTCAATCTAAGTTTGAAAGATCCACTCTCATTTCCCTACTTAGAAATGGTCAGTCAGCCAGTCTGACTGCAGACCAAGAAATCGGCATTTCTCTGCACAGAGAGCTCCAGAGAGGAACATTTCAGATTTCAGCAGCAAGTTTTCAAAAATCTAGTAAAGAAACAGACATTAAGAACACAACATGCTTCTAATATGATATATGTATTAAGATTACTCAGTGAGACAATGTGTGAAGGAGTACACGTTCAGACAAAGTCTGAGCAGACTGAAAAAATAAAGTACCTTTCAAACTTCCAGATGTCATAGTGCAGCCTGAATGAGGAACTGCAGTGAAGTAGATCCCTGTGATTTTTAATCATGTATGGATTTCATATATAGATGATAGATGAGGGACATCAGTAGTCATGTAGCAGAGTTGCATTGAGGAATACCCTCAGCAGACTTTCATACCTTACCTGTTCCAGCCCTGTCCCTCTTTTACACTTCATAGGAAGAGAGAATCAGGACCTTCTCTTCAGCAGCTTGACATTAACAAGTCACAAGTACTCTGTGAAGTACTCGGCTGTAAGCTGAAAACTTTATTTTCTTCCTAAACACATTGACCATCAAGCCCAAACAGTGCTTGATAAAATATTGCCTTATCTGCACAGTGGTGTTCGCATGCACAGCTGAGAATCCACCCCAGCTGTAGCATCAGGTTCAGATGAAGGTTTCAGGCTTTGAATTGCGGAAGTTGTTCTTAGTTAAACAAAGTGAGCAGCTACTTCTAGAGGAAGAGCATAATAAGCCCATTCTTTTTTGTTTTTTTCTTTTTTTGAACAATGTAGCAGCAAGAAGCCAAGAATCTCAGCTCATGTCACACACATAGCTGCAAAAAAAGGGTATAGCTTTGCTACTTTCACAACAGTTAGATGAGTAATAGTATAGTTTGAAGTAGTCAAGTACTGATCATGACTAAGTTTTTTCCTACAATCCATGCAAAGGTAAAAGTTAATTCATCCCCTAGGTCATGCATAGAATTAAAAAAAAAAAAAAAACTAAAAAAAAATCAAAAACGAGAGACTTAAATTAAGAGTCTAAGGCTTTAAAAAGTCCAAGAGATTTTAAAAAGTTCAAGTGATGAGACTGTGTTGCTCGGCAGCTCTGTTCTGATCACAGCTCTGTTCTTCCCTGGGATCACCACAAATTGGGTGCCTCAAAAGTCACCTTGAGCTCTGCTCATGATGCTACTCTACAGACACAACCAGGAGGTATCGAAGCCGGAATAATCACAATTATAAATAAACATATTGAGGTCTGGTAGTATTTCAATCAAGTCCCTCTTCCAACTCAAACTATTCTGTGATTCTATGATTCTATTTTACCACTTTCCTTAGAATCAAGTTTGGATTCTGTGTTTGGTCTGGACCTGATATACTAAGACAGACAGTAATGTAGTTGACTTAAAGTTATTTTTTTCATTTATGCTTCTGCTCCTTGAACTGATAGTTATCTGAGGTTGTTACTTCCTATGCATCTGCAGGACTGGAAGGGGATTTATATTTATATGTGTATGGGTTGGAGAGGGACAGACAATAAATTTGTTATGAAGAATTTGCAGACAAGATGAGAAAGTCATTCTGTAGTTTTGATAAGGAAGGCTGTTTTGAAAAAGTAGAGACCATATGAAGTCCATTAAGAACTGGTGAACTGCATAAAAATGATGACAACATCTTTTCCTGTGACTCCTTGCAATAGAAGAGCTTGCATAGTACTTCAAAGGCATTTCAACAATAACATAATTGGGGCTCATGGTCAGGCACTTAAACTCATGTAGGGCAGTGGGAAGAGCAAAATGTGTTCTCTCTTTGTTAAACCTCCCATATGCCTTATCTTATTTTCTCTTTTTCAGTGTTTACTCAATGTTCATCCTCAGTGAGGCTGGTCTGGAGCACATGGATGAAGGAAGAAGTCTTTGAAGTTGCTGTGCTGAACAAAATATTTGAAGCTTTTCTTTGATAAGTTCACATGAATAGAGCCTTTTGCTGTTAACACATCTTTTACTGATGTAGTTATTATGCCTAAAAAAATTAAGACTCCTTTTCATATGCATGTTTGCAGCTCTCGTTATAAGGCTAAAGGTTCTTCAAGTGCATATTTGGAGGAAGATGTGCAAAATGGCAATTACAACACATCTGCATGCATGTCTTGCTTTTAATCCAGAAAGTGCTCAACATGCTTTACAAACTTCACCAACACGTTTACAACAGCGTGTTTTAAATGTAGAATTACTTTGTCAACAGCTGCTGTACAGTCAGCTTGAGGTGAAACACAACAGCTGTGTAACAACATGAAGCAGCACTGCAAAATACAGAAACCACCAGAAAAATTAAATTGTCTAGTTTAAACCATCAGGAGAATTCTAGGTAAGTATCATGTAAAATACCCAAATTAAAATTGGGCTTTGGCAATGGAGGTAACACTCCTACTGTTGTAGGGAAAGTGCTGTGGCATTTTTAATGATGGCAATTTGCCTGAACCTCTGTTTTAAGTCTCTGTGGAAAGACAGCACCTCCAGCTGCAGTGTGCTGGCTAACAGAGGCCAATCCTTGGTCTCCAGCTGAGTCAGATCAAAGAGTGCTGCCTACAGCATGCAACCTCCTGCTTCTCCAGAGCTTCAGGCTTCCCTTGGTTGGTTGCCGAGGTTTGAACCTGTCTTGGCAGATAGTGAGACCAGGTGGGACCACGCAACAGCATGCAAGCACAAATTTCATAGAGAAAAATGAAATAATTTTTTTCAAAGAGTGTGCAAGGAAACTAAGTGGATGTGAAATAAGAGGCAAGTGATAACACCCTGCTGCCAGGGCTTTCATTGTCTTGGTGGTAGCAGCAGAGAAAGGGTGCTCTTGATTGTGAATGCTGCATCTCTTCTTGGTTTGAAGTTACCCTGTGAAGCAAATTTGGGGAGTCCTCTGCAGCTGGAGAGGCCATAGTGATTGAAACAGACTGAAAATACTTGCTTTCTGAATAATGGCAATGTAATAACTCTTTACTCAGGCTTTAAGACTCTGGAATATTTTGGCATGTTTCCCATCAGTATGATCTACTTGAGGAAGAAGGAGAGAAGAGTGGGTTTACACACCATCTGTTGTCTTTCTTACATGCCATGCGCCTGATCCCATGTGACTGACTGTGCCTGAACCCCAGACCATGCCTATTAAGCAGACTTCACATTATTCGCATCATCTTTACGCACTGTGTTGGGTTCATCCCCCTTCCTGCTGCAGGACAACAGTTCCCTTTGGAAGGGACAACAGGCCCCTTTGGAAGCAGGGGCCCCCAGTAAATGGCAGCTGGTGTTTTGGTCAGACATTGCCATGTGGCATTTCTAGACAGCTGTAAATGCCATTCCTGGATATCTTGGCCAGGGAGGCAGCCACTGGAGATGGTGAGTAGGACCTTGGAGAAGATGTTGTGAGCATCTCATTTTGCAGCTTGATTTCCAATGCGGACCCCCTCACCCCACCACAACAGAAATCTTCTAATGTGTAGAAGACAAAATAGAAGGCCATTTTGCAAAGAAAAAAGGATCCTTCACACTGGCAGCTGCTTCTTCTTTCAGTTTTAATAGGAAGTCTGAGGAGGCTGAAGATGACTGAAGTGAGGATGGGTGCCCATGAGGTGGGGCTCAGAGCAGGCTGCAACGGTGACCCACCACAGGGCTGGGCTAGGGGCAGCCAGAGTGACCTGGGGACAGCTTGTGTCACCTCTTTGGGCCTGAGGGTCACGTTAACAAAAACAAAGTGGAAATGAGCTGTTGAGCGTGTGTTGTCAAGCACTTCCTTTCTGACAGCTCCAGATGGGGACCACATGGAGTCCAGAGCAAAAGTGCAGCAAATGAACCTAATCCTCCAATTCTCTGCTTGCAGTGAAATGAGCTCTCGCTGTTCTCCTAATGAAAAAGCAAGTAAATCTGTCTAGGTCACTCTTACCACTTCTTGTTGGCATAACTGAATTTTACCATGACTGGTTAAAGCAGCAGAGGGAAACAAATTATGGTGTATTTTCTGAGCCTGTTTGGAAACAGAAATAAGAAGCATATTTTTAGTTTGCAAGGACAGCAACACACAGCTGTATTTTTTTCCTTTTCTGTACAGGTTTTGTTTTATAAGAAGCAATTTTCCCAATCTTTATAATTACTCAGTGTAGGCCTTTGATCTCTCTCTAACCTTGCTATTAATTACTTCTCTAAATACAGAAGCAGCAGCAACTTTTCATGAGGCTTTTGTTAGGACCTGATACAACTGTCATCACACTGAATAAAAGTCTTTCAACTCACTTTAGACAAAGGACCTTCTATCAGACTTTTTGAAAATGCGTAATCCACCATTAAAAGCAAGGCAGATCATTCCTCCATGCATCTCCTTCTGTTGATTTTAGTGGAAGTGAATCAGTACAAACACAGAAATCTCAATACTGATAGAAAATAATAGTGTTGCCAGATGCAAATAAAGGACTGCCTGTTTCTCATGCTAAACGTCATGTACAATGTTGCTTTACTCATCAGAGTGGCTAACAAACTATTCTTTTTCATGGCACGTCCTGGAAAATAATGAAAGGCAAGATTTCCACATGCTGTTATTTACTGCTGTCTAAACTATACTGTGAAATGTAGATGGCAGCCCTTTCAAGGTGAGACCTTTTCTGTTTACTGGCCAAACAGCTGGAAATTATGTTCTGAATGTCCTGGACATTGGTAAGTATAGACGTGGGTAAGTATAGAATTAATTACTATAATGTATGTTTAAGTGTCTAATGAAATTACAGCACATGGCATAGTCTAGTCAAATTGTAACTGCCATTATAAGTACATATTTGATGCCAAGAGGATACAGGCTAGTCTTCCATCAATGTTCTTTCATGAGGGTTTCAAGCTGTGTAGTTTAGTTTCTAATAAAAATGACACTGTCATGGGAAAATTTTTACTCCACAATGTGTGGAAATAATGATCTCTGACTCATTTAAATTCCCAGTTACTCACATTGATGTGAAGGGCCTGTCTCCAACTCCTTGATCCCCTTCCCACAATCACTGGGACTGCTGACACTAACCTCTGCCCAGACTGAATCAGCCCTGGTCCCATAGTCCCTCCTTGCAGGGCACAGGCTCCAGCCCCAGCCAGTAAAGAGGCCACTCCTGACCTCATGCTGATTTATCCAGGAGATTTCATCTTCCATCCCATGAAGGAATTAATACTCAGTTCTTAGAGGCCAACAACAATTTTTCCTTAGTTGATCTCAACCAAGACAACTCCTCTATTGCTACTTTGGCCCACGTCTTTTCATTATTGCCTTCATTGACTTCCCACCAAGGATCATCAATTAAGTCTCAGTATATTCAATAAGGGAGCTTCAATACAAAACTTCACTTTCCTTTTCCCATTATACACTTCTCTTGAAGCATTTGCATTGTCTCTGCTTCTCTCCTTCTTGTTCTCCTTGAGACCTTTGATTTTCACATTTTTGCTGTCATCCTTCTTTTCCGTAAGTCTCATCTTAGAAAAAGATTCCTATCCCTCTTACTGGTACATTTTGTCCTCTTGTGTTTTCCTTTCGCTGCCACTCCACAGTATTAGTCTTGGAAGATACTTTGATTATATCAAGTACGAGTATTCACAAAAATTATCAACTTACCTTAGCAGGAGCCAAGCCAAGACTGTATTTCATGACAATACACACTCCCAAAGGCACTATCAAGGAGAAGGTACTTTCTCATACTGCTCATTTATCTTTATTTCAAAGCACCTCAATTTCGAGTTAAAAACCTAGTAACAGGCAAGAAGCTGAACTTTTATGAATTCTTTCTTACAGTTTTTCAGAGTCTTTACTTACCATTTTCTCCTTGTGATGCAACTTGCTCTCTTAAATTATTCAGTTCTTTTTGAAAGGCATACCCTTGAAAAACTCTACTCCTTATCTAAGGGAGAAAGATATTGTGAATAATTCAGCTATCACTACACTAGTTCTGTAAGGTATAGTCCATAAAAATACTTTCTTAAACAACTGCATTTGTGAACATTTTCATTACTTGAGAACTGAATTGAAAAATAAAATATTTTCAGTATATTTTTCACAGAAAAAAAATAGAACAAATCCAATGAAAACCATCATTATGGCCAGCGCAGGCCATGTCCTGAAGGAGGGACCCAATATCCACAGCTGTAACTGTGAGAAGGAACCCATGACAAAGCAGCTCATCAAATCTGTGCCCAGAAGAGGCCTTGTCTCAGAGAGGGACTCTGTAACTGCAGAAACTGCAACCTTGGTGAAGAATCTACGCCAGAGATATTCACCAAGGACTCTGTCCCGAGAGAGGGACTCCATATGGGCAGAAGCCACAGCTGCTGGGAGCAACCCACACCAGAGAAGCTCGTTAAGGACTGTGTTCTCAGGGAGGAACCCCGTGTTGGAGCAGGGGAAGAATGCCAAGAGTCACCTTCATCTGAGAAGACAGAAGCGTCAGAGCCCATCTGTGAGACACTGACCACATTCCCCATTCCCTGCCCCCCTGAGCCGTTGTAGGGGGAGGAGGTAGAGATATCGGGAGCACTGAGCTGGGCCCGGGAAGAAAGGAGGGACGGGGGAGGGAGATCTTAAAGTGCTGCTTGTAATTTTCTCATGATCCTACTCCCTTTTNNNTAATTGGGAGTGGTAATGGGCAAAACATGAACTGTACTGCTGACTAATGAGGTTTTCTGTGCTTCTGCCTCTGGTGAAGGGACAAGGGGTGGATTTTTAACATCTCCTTAGAAAGCGATTCATGAAGGCGAGGGGTGGAATGTCATGGTTTGACATGACAGCCTTTTCTGGTAAGGGGGAAGGGGCTGTAAAGATGGTGCCTGTAAGAAGTTGTTTGCAACTCTCCCCAGCTCTGAGCCAGATCCACTTCTGGGGCTGAGAGACTGTTGTGGTGCTGCTGTGCTAGCTGGGCCAAACCACGACATAAATAAATAAATGAAAATTCTCACCATAAAGTCATGCTTGAAGTCAGATTTCTTTTGGTCTATTTCGTATCTTTGCCTGTAGAAAACTCATCTTCTGTCAAGAGAGCCTCTGTGCTTTGATCAGCCTTACCTGGAAAGTGAAAATATCCACTTTTGTTAATGTGCTTGGATTTTTTTCTGGAAAAAAATGAGAAAACAAATGCATAGACAAATCCAAGTAATAAAACAGCTTGTTACTTCTAAAGATATAGATAATACAGAAGATATTTATTTTTTATCAGTTTTAGATTGGATTTTTGGTGGTGTTTTTTCATGAGATTTAGATGGGGGTTAGGGTTTTTTTTGTGTGTGTTGGTGAGGATATATTGTTTTACATACATCTAAGCTTGTAAGTTTGGATTATATGTGCTACATACTTAGTACGCTATATTCATTTTGGCTCAAAATTTACTTCCAGGAGCAGATCCAAATAAACTCAATTTCTTTTTGTTATTTTTCTTTTTTTTGTGTTCCCTTCTGGAAAGCTCATTGCTAAATGTCCACATTTTTGTAGTTATTCTGGACTGTGATGGGTTCTCCAATAACTTCTGGTTTTGGCACAAAGGAACATTCTCTATCCCCTGAAAACAAAGGTGTTCACAACATCAAAGGTTTCCTCCAGGCTCAGTTGGTTTGTTTATTACTTTTCCTAATGGAGTAGAGGACAGCATTTTGCTGAGAACTCTCTCCTCCACAGCTGTTGTAGCACCGGTCATTCCCACTAAGAGCTATCAAGAGTGATAACCAAACCTCTGCTCTATGTACTGGAGTGGAACTTTTAATTTGGATGCACTCCAAGTCTACTACTTTTGTCTCAGGATCCAACTAGCTGTGATGAATTCTTCCAAAACTGAAACTTGCTTATTAAACAAATTAGATAAGTAAACATTTTTCAGGTGACTCATTATCTTGTTGTTTTAGCAATGCAGAAGGATTTTTCCCCCTTGTAATTCTAGGTATAGATGTTGCAGGATCTAAATTCAGTTTCTTTTGTTCTCCTCATGGCTTTCTTTTTACCCTGTTTACTGTTAGTTCTGCATTAACAGTTATATCCATTGCATCTAACTAAATTCAGCACTCAGTGACAGTGAATATATGTATTCAGTGATATTCATAGAATCATAGAATGGTAGGGGTTGGAAGAGACCTTTAGAGATCATCTGGTCCAAATCCTGTGCTAAATCAGATTCACCTAGATCAGGTCACACAGGAACGTGTCCAGGTGGGTCTTCAAGACCTCCAAGGAAGGAGACTCCACAATCCCCTGGGCAGCCTGTGCCAGGGCTTCCTCACCTGAATAGTAAAATAGTTTTTTCTTATGTTTAAATGGGATCTTTTTGTGTTCCAGCTTCATCCCNCATATTGCTGGCTCATGGTTAGTTTATTATCAACCAGGACTCCCAGGTCTCTCTCTGCAGAGCTGCTCTCCAGCAGGTCAATCCCCAGCCCATACTGGTGCGTGGGGTTGTTCCTCCCCAGGTGCAGAACTCTGCATTTGCCCTTGTTGAACGTCATAACTTTTTTCTTTGCCCAACAGGATTTTACATTATGAAACACCAAAGAAACACTGTGATGTGTTCTAAGATATACAGTAATTTTGTAAAATTGATAGATTTGTCATTTTATGGACACAGTAGATAAGGCAGGCAAGTTTATGAGTGAATTCCCAAACTTTCCTTCTGGCAAGTGAATTATGGAATTAATTAGGCTTAGATATAGTGCAAAGGAGTTTATGCCCAATAGAGACCTATACTACTTCTACTTATCCAAGATTGCGTAGGGTTACAAAGAGTATGTGGCTTTTATTGGACAAAAGCACACAACTTAAAAAAGCACTTTGAAAAAGCTGCTTGGCATAGTCTGCTTTTCCTGGCAGGCTCATGATTAATTTCCAGTACCATTTCTGTACCAACAAGGGGCAGGATCATGGGTGTATGTCTGAATATTTGTCTTCACTCATTACTGGTACCATTGGGTTTTAGTTACAACTTATGTTACATAGGAAATGCATGTTATTTTTAAAACGTTCACTAACACTGGTCCGTATGATTTGTGCTAAAGGTAAAGATATCTTTTTACTAACAGAAAAGAGTAGGTATTAACTGAATGTCACACAGTTCCTAATCCAAATGACTATTTTAAAAGAGCAGCCTGTCATTCAGTGTTTATTGTGATAGTAGCTTTTTACTTTCCTGCTGCTACCTGAAGAAAATTCTTCACTGTTCATGAAAACTGCAGGAGGTAAAAGAGAGTCGCCCATCAAGCAGCAGTTTGCACTGGTCTCCATTTAACTGATCAGTGGTAATGACTGAGAAAACTTCTTACAAGTGTACCATGCACAAATGTGTCTGCATGGTGTTAAACATATTGTGCTGATCCACAGAGCAGCCTGCAAGGACTGAGTGAATGCCCTGCAGCGCAGAGAGCATTGAACACAATCACACAGCCAAGAGAATCAGAAAAGGGAAAGAAAAATGGATGAGAGGGACAAAATGTTCTCTTTTCATAAAATGTGAGCAAAACTCTGCAGTGATGATCACCAGTGGAAAAAAAAAAGAAATCCAAACCAAAGAGTTTGTAAATGGTTGGGCAGAGTTCCTCACTCTCTCCCTCTTGTATCTGGTGCAAGGCAGGAGGATGAGTGGAGGATGTCAGCCTCAGCATCCCAAGAGGAAGATGACAGTGTGATCATCCCTGCCCTATTTCCGTGATGTATCTTGTTATAGCCTCATCTTAAAAAGCCATGCTTACTCTACAAACTCCCTTCACACTAGTCAAAGACAGATTTTGTTACTGTAACTCTTGCTCTCACCTTAAAGGACTTCAACAAGGCTTTTGCCTTTTTAGTTTGCAAGAGGACACCTACAAATGTTCTCCATCCCAATCTATTTATTATACACTAATGCTGGAAGACAGCAGTTCTCTTACAACTCAGAGTTGCACTGTTAGTATTTTCCCAATCATCTTTTCCACCTATACATGATTCTACTTGACGGCAAGGACATGTTTTCAGCTTTGTTTATAGAAGTTTTTTCTAGACCAGAATGACCTTTCCATGGAAAGTTCCCTCAGCCACAGCCAGAATTGCTTTACAATCATTTCAGGATTTCTTCACAGAAACCACAAGGATCGCACTCTTGGCTGACTCCTTCAACAGTTCTTTGCTAAGAGTTGGGATATTTTTATACCTGAGAGTGCCAGATGGCATGCACAGTTTTACAATTTCTTCTTTACTATATTCAAGGAAGATTTTTGCCTTAGGAGGATGGGCCAATTGGTTTTCAGTACAGTTTCTTCTGGGAGAGCATCGTTAGACTCTAAGAGCTCTCACTGCAATTAAACTCATCTCTTAGGACCAATAATTCCTTAGCAGAGGAAAACTTGTCTGCAAAGGAGGCAGGAGCATGAATGCATTTTGATCATTTCAGTTTCAGGATGACTCTGTATACCACTAAGTAAGGCTAGCAACATGAAACCATTGGGCTGCCTATGATCACTGCCCTTTGACAGAGGACATAATTAATTGCAAAAGTATGATGGCACTGAGTTCATGTGCAAAAGAATAATAGTGATTATTTTTTATTGAGTCTTATGTGTAGCCCTTGGTATCGCAGACACATCAGCTAACTAGTACACTTTCTGTCTAAAAAATACCTTGTTTACTGCTGACATGACTGTAAACAAGAATGCTAGAAAAGTTTTATTAGAAAACATTCGTTAACGGTTCTGATGATCACGTTCGCAAACACTGCAAATAATAAAATGTTCATCTCTGGGAACAAAGAAGAAAGGCTCTTCCAAGAAAACAGAAGGTTTTTCTTAGAAAGCAGTGATTCAGAGAAGAATTTATGGAACATCATAAATAATTGCCTGGAAATGTACCCTGGGCTCAGTGTGTGGAAACAGAGGTAGTGAAATCTTTTTGTAACAAAAGAAATGGCAAGCAAAAGCAGTAGAAACAATAGTAATGCCACCTAGCTGCCATCCAAGGCTTTTCATGGCAGGTTTCAAAGCACAGAAAGAATTAAGAATTAGAACAGAGGAAACATTAAGTATTTTTTTAGTTCTGTGGAAATGAAACTATGAAACATAATCAGGGAGAAAAAGTCACTTCAGAATAAATAGTACATGTTATGTTCAAATTCAGACTTTTTTTAAATGAAAAAAAAATTATCTTAAAAATATTCTAATGCTTTTTTTTTGCCGTCAGATTTGAAGGAAGATGACATTTTCCAACTCAAAAGTTTCATTTGATAACTTTACAGAGACAATTGTAAAATTTTTGTATTTCCCTCCTGATATTTTCAAAATAATTGGCTGAGAGTACATTTCTCATGGACCTGCAGGTCAGCCTATATTCAAGGCTGCTTTGTCTTGTTCCTGCAACTATAACTATATTTCCATTCCCCGTGCCCTCAGGAGACAGGAAAGATTTATTTTCTCAGTGCACAGATTTATTGTCATTTTCCATCTCCCTCCTGCAACAACTGATAGGATAGATGGCCTCTGGCAGAGGGCAGAGCTCCCGTATGTTGTGATCCATCTTTTTAGTGTCTCCCACTTCACCTTTATCCACAAAGCTAAAGGAGATGCTACACTTGAGAGCTAAAGCAAAACACTTTCAAAACCAGAGTGCTTTTCAAAGTGCTTTTTATATTCCTCTGCAGCACAAGGAATGATTCAACCCAGTAATTCCTTCATTTGGAGAGGCTTTTATGATTTGAGGATGTCTTAGTTGGTTTCCATTCCTCAGTCATCCAGGCACTCACTTAGTACCCTGCGTTAACAATCAAGACAAACTCCAACCCAAGTCAATGCACTCCATTTAGGAGATGCTGTGTGAAATTTAAAACCTCTGAGGTCAGACTGCATGATCTAACCTACTGGTCCCTTCTGGACTTCAGACCCACCATATAGCCAGGATTTAGCAGGAATAGTCCCCACTTACCAGGATGAAAGATACTGTTACATGATACTCGTTGCTTTTAAACAGAATATATTTTCCTAAGGACCTATTGGACATTAACTGGAAACTCAACAAGAGTCTGTGCTTTCAGACTAGAGGCCTTAGATTTATTAGTAATAAATCTAATAAAACAAATTGATTAGTTCCTCAGCAGTGGCCAGACCTTAGGACACGTAATGGTGCTCTCCATGCTGTTAAGGAGACAGACTGCACAATGTGCTCATGACTGTGCACCAGATATGGTACATATAAGAACTTCTCTTATGTTTAGATGGTGCCAAAGGTCACACATAAAAATGTTACAAAGAAGACATGAGATTGCAATACATTCTTGTTTGGCTGTAGTGTTTTTTTTTCTGTGGCCAGGTTATAGTAGTGGGGAGGCTACAGGGGTGGCTTCTTTAAATAAAGAGCTGCTAGAAGTTTTCCCTGTATCTGATAGGGCCAATGCCATTATAAGTTAATTCTAGGATGAACCCACCACTGACCAAGGTCAAGTCAATTAACAGTGGAGGTAATGGCTCTGTGAACAATGTATTTGAGAAAATGTTGCTGCCCAGTTGCTAAACTGCAGCAGCAGCAGAAAGGAGTTAGAATGCAAGAACATCCCTGCAGATACCAAGGTCAGTGCAGAAGGAGGAGCGGGAAGTGTCCAGGCACTGGAAGAGAGATTCATCTGCAAACTGTGTGGAAGACCATAGTGATACTGACTGCAGTCCATGGAGGCCATGGTGGAGCAGAGATCCACTCACAGCCCATGGAGGACCCCACGCTGGAGCGGGTGGATGCCTGGAGGAGGCTATGACTCCATGGGAAGCTCACCCTGGAGCAAGTTCCTGGCAGGACCTGGGAACCCATGGAGAGAGGATCCCATGCCAGATGAGGTTTGCTGTCAGGACTTGTGATCTTGTGAGGGACCCACACTAGAGCAGTCTGTTCCTGAAGGACTGTTCTCCCAGTGGATGACCCACGTTGCGGCAGAGTGTGAAGTACACTCCATGGGAAGAACCTGTACTGGAGCAGTTCAAGAAGGACTATCTCCCATGGAAGGGACCCCACACTGTAGTAGTGGGAAGCATGAGGAGGCCTCTCTTTGAAAAGAAGCAGCAGCAAGGTAACAAACAGATTGTAATGCTCATCCCCCATCCCGTGCTGGAGGGGAGAGATGGAGGATCCCAAGAAAAAGGAGGGATGGGGGAAAAGTGTTTTGAGATTTGTTTTTTATTTCTCATTTTTTATGCTCTGTTTTGATTGTTCATTAATAAGTCAAATAATTTATTCCCAAGTTGAGTCTCTTTTACCCATGATGTTGATTGCCAAGCGATCTCCCTCTCCTTATCTCAACTTACAAACATCTCATTTCTCTCTCCTCTGTACAGTTTAGGAAGGGAAATGATAGAATGACTTGGTGGGCACCTGGTACCCAGTCAAGGCTAAACCACCACACTGGAAAAAGTTATTTTGTGCTGAGAAATAATTGTCTTATGTTTTATCACTGCCTGCAACAACATGTTTTAATGTGAAAAAGAATGCCTTGAGTCCTGGTACACTTTGTAAGTGTATGTTAATTTTGCATGCAAGTATTGCAAGCATATTAGGAGGTGTATGATGACTGCTAATAAACTTCACACTTTTAGGCAAGATTTTCATTCTGAATGGGCTTCACTTCTTGTGTGGACTTTGTACAGAAGTTAATCTCAGGAAAAATATGTGAAATGAAAGTGATAAGTATGTGAGGCTATGTTCCACTAGTTTGCATTGTGCATGAATACTCATTTAAAAAGTGGTGACAGGACTCAGGGCCTGATCCTGTGCTGTGTTATACTGTTATGGGTATGATTGGGAGGCCAAGACATTTTGTTAACCAGCCTCCCGACCTTCTGGGAAGATCTCTGTCTCACTTTTATCCCTAGCCCTCTGACTTTCCATATTATATACACACTAGCTCACTCCTGACATCCCGTCTGCAGCTGAACAATTTGTTCCCAGTGGAAGAAAACTGGGACATACACCAGAGAGGAATTTTACAAGTGGTTGGCTCACAGGCTAGGGTTTACCTTGGCTTGGATAACAGAGGCAATTTAGTCACTACCTATCATTCAACCTAGAACATTACAATTGATACAATTACAATTCTGACAATTACAAAGATTTAAAGGGTAAAGAAAAATCAAAGAAATTTTCAGAGTGTTGTGGGATTCAGAGTAGAATTGCAAACTAAAAGAAAATACAAGCTTTGAAAAAGAAAAACAAAACACAGGAGACTTCTCTTGTACAAGAACAAAACCTCCCTCTGAGACAGACTTCAGTAGTGGACATTGTTGGATAGTCAGTTTTTACACGAAATGTGCTACGAGTGACTTGAAAGGCTTTTGTGAGGAATAAGGCTTTTAACTTCCTTTCTAATTACTTTCTAGTATTTCAAATCCTTCTGTTCTCTAAACTCTGATTACAATATTCCTGATTAAAAGGAAGTGAGTGCATATTTAAGGCTTTAAATAAGTAGTATTTATTTTATACCAGATTTGTTTATTGTTACAGTGATGTGATTCATCAATAATAATACTGATGAAAGTACAAACTGAAAATATAAATTTAAAAAGAGGCAAATTCTACAATGCTTATTTCTTTTCCATGTGAATTTCCCTTTCTTGATTTTCATGCATTCCACCGACATCTCTTCAATCCTGTATCAGGAATCAATAAGTCAAAATTTTGTATTCATCCTGGCACCTGAATACTTGTTCATTGTAATCAGGTGGGTTTAACAGAAATATTAATTAATATTATTAAACAAAACCAATTCACCAGTCCAAAGCAGTAACAAACTCCCTGGATTAGTGTGGCTAACTAATGTGAGAAGAATTGACAATGAAACCATGAAAATCCCATCTGTATGCATTTCCAACAGCTGTGCATAGATTTTCTGTTTTGAAATTTAAAAAAAAAAGAAGAGCAAATAATTGCATTCATCTCTGACTTAATTGTTTCACTTCAAAGTATTGCAATCAGTGCACATTCCTTTCTGCTCCTGGTTTCTAGTTTATAGACCAGCTGATTGCATCATGGACTTGAAATTCTCATATGGTCTGACTGGATAAAGATTAATAAATTCTGTGGCCAAATAAACTCACACCGTGGACTAATAAAAATAATACACACATCTGGGTAAACTCTTGGGTGAAATTACTCATGCACATAATGCACATTTTTCATCTGCAGCACCTACACTGACCAAGAAGCTAAGTCTGGGACGAGAATACCAGGAGTACTGTAAACCAAGACTGATCCAGAGCTCATGAAATCCACCCTTTATATTACAGATTTCAGTGGGATTTAAGTCAGGGACTTAATTACTTGAGAAAGCTTATGCAGCATAGTGTTATGAATTATTGTATTTAATATTCTCATAGCATTATCAATATATATGATGATGTACAACAAGTAAACTGCCCTAAGTGATTAATAAATCTGTTAATATAGAAGTGATTAAGTTAAACAAATGCACAGTGGAAAAATAAAAAGTCTATTAGTGTCCCAAGGAAAACATCATTCTTTCAATCCTTGCCCTGTGCAATATCTTATTTTTGGTGTGTCTTGCCATGTAAGACAGAGAGTGAAAGAGCACAATTGCCTTATAGTGTGATGGACCTGTCATGTGGAGAAAATTTTTTTCTGGAAGCCAAGAAATCACTTGTCAATGTCAAGTCAGCCATTCTCAGGGTGACATTCACATTGTGAGTCAAAGCACAGCTCGGGGGACGACAAAGCAGTATTGCACACTCGGATCCCATAACTGAATGTGAACAAATGTAATACTCAAGTATAGCTTTCATGATGAAATAAAAGATATCTCACCCATGAAAGGCGATTATTATCTCTGGTATAGAAGCGTGACCCCTCATTAAAATATCCATGGTCAAGTCCATCTCTTCCAGTGAGAGATTCTTTTTATTCTGTGGCATTGTTTTACTTGTCAAAGCCCACATTTTAGTTGGAATCAGACTGTGGGAATTAGAAGCGAATCCGGTCAAGTTCTCATGAAACTTTTACCAGCTCTATTTTATCCTGTAAGTAGCATTTTAATGACCACTAATGTTACGTTGCAGAAGTTACTGTTTTGTTGTCTTTCTTACATTGTGAAATAAGCTAAAACCTTTATTGTCTCATGAAAAAGTATTTTCAAATCTGCAGAGTAAATCAGTAATATTCTTAAACCAGTCCAAAACACAAGATATAAACAAGATTAAATAACTTTCTTTTGTCTTATTATTCTATAAAAAATCAAAATGTTGAGAGCACATTTTAATTTAAAATTTTATATCTTGAATTATTGTAGAATTATTGTTTAAAAGCAATTCAGATCTTGTATCCCTTAGTCGTCCTGTCTGTTTTAGCTCACTGTTCACGCTTAACTGAGCAATGTTATCTGTATATTGGGAATTTACTAAACAGTATTAAAAAGTCAGCCATTAATGCATGGAAATACTAAGCCCTTTGCTAACTGTAGCATTTGAAAAGATGCACTTTATCTTACTTACCTCAATTAGTTAATGTCAATTAATTAATACCAGAGTTATTTCAAACAAGGGAGAATTCCTTCCTATGGACAGTCACATTGGATGCTTACTCAAGCAACAACTTGCCCTGTTTTCATAGGATTCTTGTTTTTTTTTTCTGGTTGTACAGAAAAAAACAAACAAACAAACACCAAACAACAACAACAACAACAAAAAACAATTAAAAAATCAAACATTTCCAAGACCTGGGAAGAATGTAATTTCTGGAGGAGCAAACAGTGTATCCATGTCTTGGTGTACCTGGGCAGGATGCTAACAAAGGACATGGTGCTGCTCAAGCACAGGTGCTGCAAAAGGGAAGGGAGTATGGCATATCTGTACTCCAAAATTGACCTTCTACTTATCAAAGAAGCAGTATCTAATCTAGCTTTTAAACCTTCTACCTACTCTTCAATTTTCTTCAGGTGAATATGTTCCCTGATATTTTGTCATATATCTTCCAAGATAGGTGCTCTTCCACGTGACAAAGGATTTTTCACTGAACGTGTTCAAGTCTGTTCAGGTAGATGTTTTATGTATTTATGTACTACTGTTACACTCTATAAGTTAGTTATACTGACTTTCAAAGGCATAGTAGCTGGAAAAATATATGTTTCTTGTAATGCTCCACAAAGCACCCTTTGGCAAAATACTACATTAATTCAACAGCCTCCAAAGTATTATTTGTAAAAATACATCATTTCCCATATTGGATATCACCTCCAGTTAGCTTCCCCATGGCCAGCGATGTAAAAACACTTTTCTCCATTTGTAATTTTCTTTTGTATACATTCTCCCCCTACTTCAGCTGAGGGGAATTTAACATTTATGTTCCAAGTTCTTCCATAAAGCGCTACTCCTTGATTCATATACGTTCTGACAACATACTTCAAGTGCTTTATTTTAATAAGGACTGTTTTCATTACACTGGTTGGGATTTAGTGGGAGAAACATACTTGGAGAGTTGTCTACCTCTTAAAAATGTAGCTAAAGGCCTTTAAGGTCCTGTTTCTTGGACCATAAAACTTGTCTGTGATGACTGAAATGAGAATTCTGTTTGACCTTTTGTGACTTAATTTCATGCTTGATTTCCACTGCTGCCACTACTTTACCTCAAAGACCATAGCTGTGTCCCTCGGATAGAGGGGCTATACTCGGCAGTGCTGATAGAGAGGTGTCTGTTCTATGTCCAACCACTCTTTCGGCCTAAACAAATTACTACAGACTTCTTAATATCAAAATGCAGATGCAGACCTTTTAATCTCAAAATAAAAACCATATTAGTTTTCAACCCACTTTTATTGGAGCCTCTCTCTAATATCACCATATATAGTACAGTAACTGTGTACTCTTTATTTATACCTAAAATATCTTTCCCTCCAGTTTTTAATGATAGAACAGTTGTAGCCAATAAATATATATTTAGTACCATCTAAATTCACTGATTGATCTACTAGGTATTTCTGTAAATGTTGCTTTTGATACTCCAATTTCACTCATGTAAACAGAGCAATGATTCATGTCCTGATCTATCCAACACATACCTGTAATCAGTACCATCTACCACCACATGCTCTGTTAAACCACTGCTTGTTGTCATTTTCAATCATTCTTTCTTGTCCTTGTCCTTTATCTGGTTCAGTTATAGTAGAAACAACAACATACAGTTAAAACACAGACATATGATAAACTTGCAGATTATTATTTAAACAACAGTACCTTTTGTAAGTCTAGGACAAGAAATATGATTTCTCCAGGCCTGCAGAAGGAAAACATTTTCCAGTTTTCACCTGAGTGGTGTGATGGAGAGTGCAAAGCTACAACTTACCCCTCACCAGTGTGGATATCATTAACAAATGTCACCATAAGTCCAATGTCATTTCAATCTTCTACACTTTCAGTTTTTGATGTTTACACAGGTAGATGGCCACAATTGGTTCTTTGTGATAGGATATGTCATGTAGTCAATCACTGCACTATACATGTTATCAAACAGCCTTCCATAGAAAACAAGAATAGGGTGCTGCTAATTAGGGCGCAAATGCAATTTTCAATCAAATACTCTGCAGGAAAACAGTATTTTTCTGTTTAATGTCATGCTTTGTTTTTAGATATGTCATGCCAGATGGAATTAAATGTGATTTTATCCATAAATAAAATAATAACTTTAAAAGTCTAAATATCTGAAAGTTCTCCTACCCCAGGTAGCACCAGTAGAGGGAAAGGCAAAGTGGACTGATAGCCATTTAGACGAGGGAAGTGTTAACACAAGGAAACGTTGCCTACACGTCTCAAAATGCATGACTGTTTGAAAATAAATATGTTTTCCTCGTTTTTAGAACTTGGGGTAAATATTCTGGAGAAGAACCCCTCTGGATTCTCCACCACCATGGCTTTGGTTATGCCATGCAAACTTATAGCAGTGGGAGGCCTAATGGAGATGATTGCCTTATTGCAACTGTCACTGTAACAAATCAATCTCTTAACACACATGCAAACATCTGAGATGCACGTCAGTGGATGAACTTCCATCCAGGAAGTATCTGGCCTCTGAAGTTGAAGCCCCTCAAAAATGTCTGAGCAAAGTAGCTTAGAACTCTACATTAGGTTAGTTAGTTTCTGTTTGTATGAGGAAAGTGTGAAGAAGGGATGGAGGCCATGGTTATAACTGTGTCCTTTGCAAGATGGAAATTAACAGAAGTAGTTCTAAAGGTCAGCAGTTCACTGTTAGCTCAGCTGGTGAGAGCAGGCAAACTTGTGACCACCCATAGAAATCCATCTGACTTCTTCTTAGAAAAAAAATCAATGAGATTATGTTTTAAACCATCTAAGTACAATTGATTCATTTTATATCAAATAGAAAGACAATTATTCAAGTTAGCAGGACAGTTTCTGATGACGTGTCATTTCCAAAATGCCTGAAAGCTCACTGGTGCTGTGAACCATATTCACTTTGCAGATAAGAGAGAGAGAAATAATATTGTTCAGGCTTATTAGAAGAGTATCATACCCATACAGATGCTGGGGGGCCACTGTGCAGTGAGGAATAGGACAAACACCACAAAGAAGGCAGCAGTAATCATCCATACAAGTTCTTGTTCATTCATCTGGAGCTGTCGTCTTGACACAGAACTCTCCAAGGCAGGCTTCCCCTTGCTTATCAACAATGGTGATGATGCTGCTTCATACAGATGAAAATCTCATCATAGAAATAAAAATCACAGGGCTTAACAAAGTGTGCTTAATCTTATGGATATTTTTTGCTTCTATTTTCTCAGATCTCATTTACATGTAGTCTAATTAGAATATAAACTCTTTCTGGGTAGGATCTTCATTAAAATCTGATCCCCAATGAGACAATATTAGTAAGAGATTCATTATGAAAAAATACAATTAGAAAGCTTTTTAATGAAGTCACCAGTGTGTTTCACCTTGGCATGATGAGTTATCTTGGATAGCATCATTGCATTTAAAACTTAGCATGTATACTGAATTGCTACCTACAATATCCTTCAAATCTCTAGTAATGTGCTTGGGAAAAGGTACTAAGTAACAATGCATTTAATTTGTCCATACAGAAATCTTAACAAGTCCACTTATCTTTACAGAACTAATGAAGTTCTGTTCTTCCAATTGTGTGTTACTGTGTGTGTTACTATCCTGCTTAGACTATTGTCTTACTACTGAAAAATTAAAAATAATACAACTGTAATGAGAGAATAAAGTAAAACATATTATTTTTTCTCTACCTGACACTGTACATTAATGAAACATGTTTAAGGCACTGACTTTTTGTTTTATAAACAGCCACTCTATCCTATCAGAAAAGGCTCTGAGCAGGGTTTAGGATGAGCAAAATATTACCAAAGTAAATATTTCTC
>WBNH01011009.1:1668-17362 GCA_013401255.1 Urocolius indicus
ATCTGTGAGAGATTGACCACATCCCCCATTCTCTACCTCCCTGAGTCATTGAGAAGAGAGGATGTAGAATTATCAAGAACAGTGAGTTGAGCGTGGGAAGAAAGGGGGCTTGGAGGAGGGAGATCTTAAAGTGCTGGTTGTAATTTTCTCATCATCCTACTCTCTTTTTGCTTTTTGTTCTGTTCTGTTTCTTGTAGGTAGCAGAATAAACTTTCCTACTTTCCTCTCTAAGTCAAGTACTGGAGTCTGTTTTGCCCAGAAACATAATTGGCAGTGAGCCCTCCCTACCCTTGTCTCAATCCACAACAACCTTGCTTATCTTTTTACTCCCATTTTGCTGGGGCCTCTGCAACCCTAACAGGGGAGCATGTGAATGGGGTGGGGGTGAATGGGAGGCACAGAATGAGAGACTGTTGTGGTGCTTCATTGCTGGCTGAGCCAAACCATGACATTTATTTTTTAAAAAAATCTTTAATTGAGTAATTAATTCTTTTGTTATGGAAAAAATGTTTCAGATATGAAATAGGGTTTTTTTGTTTCAATTCAAACACCAAAACTGAAGCTATTTATTCAAGGTAAATAAAGAAAACCAAAACCCAAGTGAAACAGTATTTTTATCTGTATATGTGGAGGATGATCTAAGACTTCTTCATACTTTTGCAATGAAATGTAGACACTTTGGCAACAAAATCTGAGTTCCAGATTTCTTGCTATTTTCAGCAAACATTCTCCTTCCCTTTCCCTAGAAAATCTGTCCTTTCTGGACAGTTTAGTCTTAAGAAAAGAAAGCCAAAGCTGTTTCTATGGCTATTCTGTTCCCATATTTATCCCATATTAATGGATTTTTTTTTTCCTGAATTTGTTATATCCGTGTTTTTCAGGCACAAAATTCTGTAGTAAAATGTCTGGCAATCAATTTTAATTTTATGCCAGGTAGACAACTATTTCCTTTGAAGTCTGATCCCTTCATTTAGGGGGGGTTATGATAAGTGGTGAGCAATGGTTCTCTGCAAATTTCCATCACATTTATAATTTTAAAGATCTTGATTGAAAGCTATGTTTCTGAAAAAAATCTCAAGAATGACTACTTTATTCTAACAACAAATAATATTACATACTGTATATTCTTTCATTAGTATTATTGTTACTATTGTTCCTTGCCAACTTGTGTTGTCCATTTATGCTCTCCTTATATCAATCCACGAGATTTTACTTTTTTATTGTGATTCTCTTCCCCATCCCACTAAAATGGAGGAGGAGTCAGTAAGTGGCCATATGGCTACTTTGTTGCTGGCTGGGCTTAAACACAACAAAGATTCCAAACAGTTTGTTTGGAAACAATCAAAGGAGGTCTGAGAATTAACAGTTCTGCTAGTCTAACATGACTTCCAATCTTCTGGCTGTATAGTAGGGAGCTGGGAATCTTTATGTTCCCACTTGAGACAACTGTGTATCAATTTTTGCCCTCCTATGCCTTCTATCTGGTGATGCAGTCACAGCTTGATATCCTTCAAAAATTCCAGGGAAATTATGACATTCTAAAATTAGTTCATCTAAGTTCCTACAGAAGCATCTTTGCATTTGAGCACACCTGCATATTCTGCATTAAAAAAAAATGGATAACAGACTTTTCAAGGCCACTTTCCCTTGCTGCAGGGTAAAGTATTGACATAATGGAGACATGGAAGTTGAGAAAAAAATCTTGAGTTGTGATTTGTTCCAATACCATGCAGCTTAGTTAAAGAGCATCAGACCTTGCAAAATTGGACTGATTACCATAGAGCAAAAAATAGTGTCAAAGGAAGTCAAGTTGAACCACCTGGGAAAATCTCTTCTCTGATTCTAGTTAAGTGTATTCCTAAGAATCAGGTGCTTCTATAAAGCTATGAAATCTGACATCGCAGGCTCATAAGGAGATGATCAAATTTAAACCTAAAAATAGAACTAAAGCTAAGTTACCTTTGAATTGTAGAACTATTGTGAACAGAGCCCAACAACTGCAAAAGTGTCCTAAAAAAGGAATAACCCCAAAACTTTGACATATCGTTTCTCAAACACCTTTGAGATTTCCAGCTTGTTATTCATATGAAACTTCCATTTCTCTGTGCAATCTTGCTCTTAGCAGGAGAAAATTGAGTAATTCAAATTGTCCTATAATTCTGTAAGGAAATAATCTTTTTCTGTCATCCTATTACTTAAGTGTATTGTCTATATCAACAACAATTTATAGAGTTTACATCATGTATGAGAAAACAGCATATGTCCTTTGCTAACTTGCTACATCCATTAAAACCAGATTTTTTTGCTATGAAATCTAAGAAAGTATTGTATCAGTTGTTCATAAAATAAAATGCCAGTGCTACCAAAATAAATAAACATTTAATTCAAAAATAATTGTAAAACCCATCTAATTATGCTACTATTACATTCCCTGTGCTGGCTTTCATTTGGCTTTCTGGTGAAGTTCTTATTTCTCATTTCCAATTAGAAGCACACTACTATGCAAATAGATGGAAACTCAACTTGTGTTGTGATTTGCATATATCAAAGCAATTTTGCTTTTGAATTTGGCATTTAGTAAAGAACTCATGTTTATGCAAAAGAATTTGGACCAGCCCCATCCATTCTCCTTCAGCGACTGCCAATTTTTCTGCTGTGTTTTGGAACTAGAACTGTCAGCAATGGATAGATTTTTAACAACTTCCTTTTACTGTTTCTAAAACAATAAAACCAAACAAGCCTATTTCTTCATATTCCTAAAAAAAATCTAAATACAACACAGTACACATTTTTCATAGCAGTTGTAAAGAACAGATTTCAACCAGACTTCTGATTTAAAGAAGTGTCTGCCTACCTGTATTAAATTAGTTTCCTTTCTTTTGGTCAGTTGTACAGTAGATGTGCTCTAACTTATACTTTGCTAGTTAAATTTAATTAATGTAATTTAATTTGTTATTTAAATTCCAATTTAGGAGACATCTAAAGGTGGGCTTCCGTCCTACAAAGCCAGGCAACTGCAATAGAGACTTTGTTTGACATCTTAAACTGAGCCAGACACTTTAAAAATAGTTTTATTTTCCTATTAAAGTTAGGAGTGATGGAAGGTATAAATTGCCTTCTGACTTCAGAAGGCAAAGAGTTAAGCACTGAATATGAACCTAAGAAATTAATCCATAGAAATTTCCTTTGCCTAAGAAATTAGTCCATAAGTAAGTATTGGATAGAAAACAAAAGCTCCACCTCTCAAGAGAAATTTACTGAATCTTGTATTTTAATGTAATGGTTTATTTGTACATTTTTGCAATGAAACCGATATTTTGTCAACAATAAAAATCGCAGAGTATTACACAACACAGAAGTTATATAGGATAGATACATATTCACAGCAAGTGTAACAGAAATCATTAACTGGTAAATGTCTATGACTAATTAGACTTATGCAAGTAGACTTACAGGGCTTTTTAGTAATATATTAATAAAATAAGGCAGACAAACACAATGAACACAATAAACACATTAATATCTGCATAGTCTACATTATCAGAAGCAGAACCAATGTATTGAATAGCTGTAAACCAAGCTGGGAAGTAAGGAAGTAAAAGTGGTTTTAGATCTACACACTGCTGTTGGGGCTCTGTCATATTTTCAAATCTGCAGCCATGCTGCCTTATGCTGTGAGTCTCTGAAACATGAGCTAAACTAAGCTATAGGATGAACAGGTAACTTAGACTGGAAGAGGCATCAGAATATCTCTAGCTCAGGCTCTGACTACAATGGGGTCAGCTCTGAGGGCTGTGTTGGACCAGAGGAGTAATGACAAATACTTCTTTCAAGCAGAGCCAATTCCTCTCAAAGTGGTGCTCTATGAGGTCTCTCTCATGACAGCAAGCTTTTAATAGCTAATGTTTGGAGGAAATGTCCAAAGAGTACCAGGTGTTGGCTCCTACACTCTACCCAGTACTTCACTGCGATAGTCTTAAGACTTTAAATGGTACTTTAGTCTATGATGTAAATTAAGCAGTGCCAGTTAGTATTCAAGCACTAAAACTCAAAAAGCTATTCTGTCAAAATGTTACAAATTATTACAGGCAATTTTATGGAACCAAAATTTCTTCTCCTAGAAAGTTATGAGACGCAATTTAAGAGTTAGAAAGAACTCAAAACCAATTCCAATAGAGCTTGCTGTCTTGTTTAGGTGGTAAAATACGTTTAGATGTAAGGATGCAGGCTGTACAGTGCTAGAATGCCAGAAAGCAGCCCAAGTTATGTTGATTGGTCATGTTTACAAAGGTAAACAAAATAGTTTGCAAGGGAGTCTTCTGAATCACCACCATAAATCTCAAAAATCAAAGTGTAAGTGACGGCGTATATGTTCATCGGGGATTGTTTTTCCCTATCTGTCCTGCTTAATCTGCTAGATCTGACATTTTATTCTCCTTTTTATGCCTTGAGTTGGATAAGCTGGTCTTCATGAAAATAGAGACGAAAATAATTGCAGCTTTCCAGTAGACTCTTATAAATATGCTTTTTATTTGTTATTATTTTCATTTTTTTATAAATAAGAATTTCTTCTACTACCAATTCCTTCAACACTGATTTTTTTTTTCACATAAACATATAACACAGAGGATGAAATTATAGGAGACAGTTAATGCATTTTAAGAAACAGTTTACAAGAACTATAGTAGAGATACATTACTTCAGTTAATGTTTTTAGAATGTTTTGAATGGTTAAATCATTAACCATTGGTTAAATGGTCCCACACAGACTAACTGGATTTAATAGCACTGAAAGCAGTATATCTAGTATACAAATAAAGACTATACAAGTAGAGTGAGAAATTTCTTTTCTGAGAGAAAGCTCTCAGAGGTAACAGACTCCACATGAACTCTCAGTGTAATACAAAAACAGAGAAAAGTACTTTTGCCTGTGTGAACATAATCCTCTTAGGGCATTGTTTCCATTTTTGACATCTACATTTCCAGATGAAATACTGAAAAAAAAACGAAAAAGAAAAAAGAGAACTGCAAAAGTAATACAAGAACCAGGGAACAACAACAACAAAAAGGTAAAATATTAAAGTCTACTCAATTTCTCTGAAAAAAAAGGTTTGGAAGCAACTTGGTAAGTATGTCACACATGGAAAAAAAACCAAAAAACACTGATTCTGCAGAGGTTTTAAGTCTTTCAGAGAAAGACGCTGTAAGATGAAGTGGTGAGAAAGTGAAATTGGGCAAAATGAGCCATAAAATCATCTGCCATTTCCTAGAAGTGCCAGCTGACACAGGAAAAAATGCATCAGGAGAGTGACAGAGCCTCCATCACTTACTGCTTCAAAAAAAGTGGAATATCTACCAAAAAAAAACTAAGGAAAAAAAGCAAGACTGTCAAGGAAAAGGGAAGACTATCTAGTCCAGCCATAAAATAAACACTGGATGCTGCTTGTGGTCTGTAGTCAGTGAGTGTGTGCAAACAGGCAGTTTCAGCTACTAAGTTTATTTTCTCCTTCACTGAATTTTTTGGGCAGACTCTACTGTCTCTACTTTCAGCAATAAAATGTATGTTTACCGACCACCTGCATCTTTCACAAATGGGTGTTTGTGGATATGGTGCCACTCTAACACTAAACCCCACCATTCCTGTGATTAACAACAGCCACTCTGAGACTTGATTCCTTTGAGTGCAGGGATCTTCATTTTCTAATGTACCATCACAGCTGAATAATTTCAGAGATAACCCCTGCTTTGTATGTGATGTTCCTTTTCTTACCTTGATTTCTCAGGATTAAAAAAAAGAAAAAAAGCCAAAAATAAAAACTATGCAGGGAGCTACTTTTGAGGACTTGAGAGTTCGTAAGTGCTTGTCAGTTTTTTGGTGACATCTTTCAAAAGCAGGGGAGCAGGCACTTCCATTCTCTCAAAATCTAAGCATGTGTGGCAAAACATCAATTTGATTGAAGAGGGAATTCCTTTTGGAACTCAGAAGGAAAAAGAAATTTTATAGTCTCCAGAAGACAGCAAGATTAAGAAGCCTTCATTTACATTGAAACTGGCCAATGTTGACAAGAAGGTTTTTTAAAAGTACTTTAATAGCAAAAGGAGATCTAAAGAAAACATTAGACCAAAACTTCTTGAAAATGTCACCTGGAAATTAGAGATGAAGTAAAAGCCGGGCATTCAATAGGGGTTTGTTTTTTTTTTTGTCTCAGTCTTTACAATTTTAATAGACCTTGGGATCTGAGGGTGCTGATGAGCTCCATATGAGTCAGCAGTGTCCCCTGGGAGCCTGGAGGGCAAACCTAGTACAGCCAGTATAGTATGGCCAGAAATGATTATTCTGTTGTATTTAATGATGGTGCATTCTTACCTTGAGGGCTGTATACAGTTCTGGGCCCCACCATTTAAAAACAGTGTTGAAGTATTTGAATGCATGCAGAGGAGAGCAACCTGGTGGCAGGGCTGGAAGGTGCGTCCTGTGAGGACAGGCTAAGGACTATGGGTTTATCTAGTTTGGAGGAGGCTGAGGGGTGACCACATTGATCTCTACAGCTTCCTGAGGAGTGGGAATGGAGAGGGAGGCGCTGAGCTGTTCTGCCTGGGATCCAGTGGCAGGACACCTGGGAATGGTTCAAAGCTGCATTAGGAGAAGCTTAGATTGGACATTGGGAAGCTTGTTTTTGCCAATAGGGTGGTCAAATACTGGCACAGCCTTCCTACATGGTTTTGCCCAGCCAAGAAAATGGAAAAAAACCCCATGACTCCTTCCCCTCCCAGTGGAATGGGGAGGGGATCAGAGAAAAGGGAAAAGAACTCATGTAGGCTGAAATAAGTACAGTTTAATAGAACAAAACAAGTTAAGGAGGAACAGTTATAACACTTGTCATGGTTCAGAAAGGAGCAGCTTTTGCTCAGTAACAGGGGGAGCTGGCTGCTAGCTGCCTGGCTTCCTTGCCCTCCAAGTCCAAGCTGTTGATATTCTCCCAGCATCAGAGCAGCCAGGTGATAATGTGCTCACTTGGGTGGCAATTGCAATCTTTTCACCTATCTCACAGGTCCCTCACAGACAGGGGTTAAGTGATTATCTCTGGCTCTGATGCTTCCTCCCACTCCTGTGATGGCCCCGATTCACCTTAATCCTTTGTAGGGCAAACTGATTTTTTTATGTATTTTTTTTTCTGTCTTCAGAAATACTTTACAAAAATTAATGATCCTTATGCTCCACTAGATTGCCTACTAAGAGCACAGTCTTTTATCACATTCATAAACTTACTTTAAATGAAATTATTTCCTTTTAAGATGAGCAATCATTGAGCACTTGTTAGGTACAGGCCTAACAAAAAGTCCGATGACGTAGCCCACTCTGGTAGGGCAGTTGGACAAGATGATCTTTCCAGATCCCTTCCAACCCTTCAGATTCTGTGATTCTGTGATTCTTTCAGGCCACAGCAGAGAACTGTGAATTACTAAAAAGTATAAAATCTGGTTCTCCTTCTTAAGAATCTTCTTTACTGAATATTAATTACACTGGAAGTATGGATCTAAAAAAAAATAAAAAATTTACAAAAAGTTATAATTTGAAAGAATTTTGGAACTAGAAAACTGTTGACATTTTAATGATGCACAAATTTAAAATACTGGGACCTAGGATAATTCCACAATAACAAAACTTTCTTTGAATGTACACATGCTTGCTGTGCTCACAAAAGTCAGCCTCACTGATGTGTAAATGTTTTCTCAGTTTCAGGAGGAGAAGTTTTATACATGACAGCTTGAGCAGTTTTATGGAAATATGCATTTCTAGACTGGCTAAAGGAAAAAAAAGCAATTCCATATTAAGGGGAACTGATACATTCTGGTTTTCAATTTATTACTCCTGTACACATTGTATTCAGTTTAATAGACTTAGTTTGTACTTCTTCTTCTCTAGGGTCTCTGTTCTTTTTTTAATATGTAGGAAGATAACATGAAGTTTTTTTTGTCGTA
The DNA here is from genome assembly GCA_013401255.1 of Urocolius indicus. NCBI lineage: Eukaryota > Metazoa > Chordata > Aves > Coliiformes > Coliidae > Urocolius > Urocolius indicus. The sequence continues at coordinate 9,652 of WBNH01011009.1, forward strand.
TCTAGATGAAACATGATAGCATCTTTCATTATTAAGAGAGGCTAGCGGAAAGGCTTTAGAAGCTTGTCTCCTTAGAAAGCCAGGCCAAAAGCAGGAACTTACCTACAATAACACTACCTTTGCAATACAGTGTGATCAAACCAAGAGCCAAAGAAAAAGAGAGATGTTAGTTTTACACAGTTTAGGTGTCATTCTACTGGAAATTAATTTTTTTTTGCATCAAGAAATTGCATGATAGACATTATTCAGCTTTAAAGTAGCTGTCATTAAAATGAAAGATGACAGAGAAAGGAGCAATCTCCACACAATTAATAACAGGAATAGGAGTCTATCAAGCATAAAGCCAATCTTTAAAGTCCATCTAGTGGCACAAAATGTTTGCAATGTGTATGTGCATTTATTCATTTTAATGTATTGTACTATTTCCAAAACATATTTTAGAATACCACATTTTTGTAAAGTAGGTACAAATACATAACACTCTCCATCATGAGACATCGGTACTTTAGATTTTTCTTAAATTTCTTATTCTGAATGTTACCCAATAGAAGCTGACACTCAGAAACCAAAATCCAATTTCAAGTGTTTGATTTTTTTAAATCTATAACAATGAAAATAAATCAAATATTCTTGAAAGAAGGTAAGGACAGTTATTATCTGTAAAGCTAAAATTTATGGAAGGTCTTGTCCCTTTCCTTCCTGAAGTGTTTGTTACTCTGATCTAGACAATCTTTTTTGTCTTAAATGTTCTGACAAGAACAGAAAGTAGAGTCTCAGTTTGGCCGATTAGAGATATTTTTCAATTTTTATTAATCATCCATCAAGTGGCCAAAGCTTTTACTGAACTTTGAACACAGAAACAAAATGTCACTTGGATAATACTACTGAAGTAGCATCAGAAAGACACCGATATAGGAGAGCAATTTGTGGCCTACTGTATATGAAATAAAGTGCCAGTTTATTTCCTACAACAGAAATAGAAAACATTGGAAATGTTGTGGAAATTATAGATCACTGAAATACATATGTCGCTCATGTAGTCCTAATCCCTGTTGGATATTCACACAGAAAGCTACTGAATTAATGTCATTGTGTGTGTGTGTGTGTGTGTGTGTGTGTGTGTGTGTGTGTGTGTGTAAATAATACAACTAAGAAGGAAAAGAAGGGGAATAGTTATGTCTGGAAAAATTAGTTATCTGAAATACCACAATTTTGTACATACTATCTCACTTACTTGCATATATGAGGGGTTTTTTTCACTTTAAATTGCAGGTTTTGTGAAAGTGGACTTCTGATAAATACCACAGTACTGCTTACCTCAAACTGCTCACAAAACTGCCATTTTCCAAGACATGCAATCTAAGGAAGGACTTGTTCCATTGTTAAACACAGCTACAAACAGAAGTACATGCTGGGATACCCAGGTTTTTTGATTATATGGTAATATTTGCCATATATCTCCAGTTTTGAACACGTGCTCAGATACAGAAGCATCTTCAGCCTTACTAATGTAACTAACTACACTAGTTAAGAGCAAAGGCTCTTGTATAAATGTTTATTCTCTAAGACATAGCAGATTATTAAACATGCACACTGAAGTACTGAAGTAGGACACGCAGTTCCGTTAGATGTGTCTAGTAAGTAGAAGATGCTATTTAAGGAGATATTCAGAATCTTTTACTGTTTTCTGTTGGAGAGAAATACAAAAATAAGTCCTAAAGGGTCCAAAAGTGTGGGACCTTAACAAAAGACTGGTGAGGATGATTGCAAATATGCTCAAGTGACCTGCAGCTGAGGTGGTGAAAAACAGACATTAACAATGCCAACTATTGCTAAGCCCTATGTGCTGAGGTAGAACATCCCGTTTAGATGACATAGGACTGTGATGGACTCAGAGGCACCTATCAGATATTCTTGAGATACCTGCCTTGCTGTGGAGAAGATCAAAACACAGTGAAAATTTGTGGTGGTTTAGTCCCTCCAAAACTGGACAGCAGAGAGACGAAAATATAACGAGAGGTTTGTGAGTTGAGATAAGGACACAGAGATTGCTCAGCAATCACTGTCACGGGCAAAATAGACTCAACTAGGGGGAAAAGGTTTAATTTTTTAAAGGAACAATAAGAAAAGGGAGATGAGAAATAAAACTTAATCTTAAAACATCTCCCCCCACCCCTCCTCTTCCCAGGATTCTCCTTCCCTCCCCACCAGCGGTGCAGGGGATGGGGAATATGGGTTGCAGTCAGTTCATTACAGATGGACTTTGTCACGGCTTCTTCCCAAGGGGAGGCCTCCTCACACTTCCCACTGCTACAGTGTGAGATCTCTCCCCACGGGAAACAGTCCCTCACAAACTTCTCCAGTGTGGGTCCTTCCCATGGGCTACAGTTCCTCACGAACAGCTCCAGCATAGGCCCTCCCACAGGTGCAGCTCCTCACATTCTGCCCCAATGCGGGTCATCCACCAGAACAGTTCTTCAGGTAAAGACCGCTCCAGCCTGTGTCCCTCACAGGATCACAAGTCCTGACAGCAAACCTGCTTTGGCATGGGCTCCTCTCTCCTGCCAAGAACTTGCTCCAGAGTGAGCTTCCCATAGAGTCACAGCCTCCTTCAGGGCATCCACCCACTCTGGCTTTAGGTCCTCCACAGCCTACAAGTCATCTCTGCTCCCTGGTGATCAACCATGGACTGCAGAAGGACAACCTGCCTCACCATGGTCCTCACCACAGGTCACAGGGGACTCTTCTTTCAGGGCCTAAGCACCCGCCTCCCCCTCTTTCTCCACTGACTTTGGTGTCTGCAGAGATATTTTTACATTCTCACTCCTTGTAGCTGCTGCAGTTTAGCGACTGCGCAGCAACTTCCTCTTCAAATATGTTATTCACAGAGGCATTACCTCCATCACTAATTGGCCAGGCCTGGGTCAGCTGCAGGGTCCACCTTAGAATTGACTGGCGCTAGCCCTGTCAGCTACAGGGGAAGCTTCTGGCAGATCTTTGGTTAAAGCAGTCTCCAAGGTTTTGTAATATGGACAGAAAGTAGTCCACTGACATTTCTTCTGGTCTATTTGCTAACAGTTTGTGTCCTAGCATCTTCTTGTGTCCTGACTAACAACTAAAATAAGTTGAAATTCAGTGTCACTCATCATTTGCCATTGCGGAACGCTTCCATCTTCTGAAATGACAGCAGAAAGAGAAAGAGTTGCCAGGCCACTACTAGTTGACTAGCAAAACTAATCTCCCATTAACATTGTTAAGTTTTTAATTAGCTCTTAAGACCTGAATCACAGTTGAAGCCAGTGTTTGACCAAACTTTCTCAGCAATGTCACTCAGGTTGAATTTTTGTACAGTAAACATTCTTTGGTAGCAGTACTGACTTTCAAGTGACTTTCAAAGAGCAAGAAGACTGGTACACCTCAGTTGAAAATCTGGGATTGACATAGGTGAATGGGAGAAAAAAAAGGAATTCCCATTTTTTCCCAGGCTCTTAGCTGCACCCTAATTTGCCTCTCCTTGAATCTGCCATAGCATAGCTATTTTCAAGACTTACTTAAGAAATTTTTCATATGGTTGCTAACAGGTTTAATATTTGGAACATCTTTCTCATGAGGAAAGGCTGTGGGATCTGGGGCTGTTTGGCCTAGAAAAGACTAAAGGGGGACACCCTATTAACACTTAAAAGTACTTAAAGGATGTATGTCAAGAGGATGGGGCAACATTTTTTTCTGATGTCTCCAGTGACAGGACACAGAATAATGGACATAATTTCTTTACTGTAAGAATGACAGAGCACTGGCACAGACTGCCCATGGGGACTGTGGAGTCTCCTTCTTTAGAGGTTTTCAAAACCCACCTGGACATGTTCCTGTGTGACTTGGCCTAGGTGAACCTGCTTAAGTAGAGGAGTTGGACAAGACGATCTCTAGAGATCCCTTCCAGCTCCTACCTCTATGAATATTTGTGTGACAGAGATAATACGGCAGCAGAATTTCTTGAGTAATGATGTTCTTGAGTAATACACAAGCACTTTAACAAAGGCAAGTATTTTCAACAATAATGCAATTTCCTTTGTCCAACAAAGGTGAAGAGTTGTGCTAATACAGAAAAGGTCTGCACTATTTGAAGGAAGGAGAGAGAAAGAGAATGGATGAAAATATATGAGTTACGCAGGATGTACAAAATGTGCTCGGAAATGCTATTAAATGTGAAAGTTCAAATGAGTGATGTGCTGACCACAAAATCAATTATAGGGTCAATGACAGAGGACAAAAAGATAACTGTTAAGAGCATGCCCTTTCTGTATGCAAACATACATAAACACACAGTCACACAGTGGAAGAAATGCCAGTCCTCATATTTCCCATTACAGGAGGCATGTCAAGCATCCGTATCCTCCTCCAACTTTCAATTACATACCCAGTGATCACAGCTAAGGTGGTTGTGTGGCCAGCACAGAGGCAAGGAGAGAAGGAAGATGAGATTTTGCCTACATGTTATTCTGCTCTGACTGTGTATTTCTGTAACAATTTAGTCATCTCATCTCCCACTACAGAAAGATACAGCAGAAAGCAAAAAAGCCTCAATAAAATTCCAGATTTTTGCTGTCAAGCACATATTTGGTTTGTTTACTCAGCTCTATTTTAGTATTTCATGTTTAATGATTCATTTTTCATCAGGGAATCTGTCTAGCCCTTCAAGGATACATATATAGAGAGGTCTACAGCTAAACTTTTTAATGAAAGCAAGTATTATTGGTTTTAATAGAAACAGACAATGATTCTATGATTCTATGACTGAAGATCCACTGTTGTAACATAACAAAAAGTTTAACAACCTCAAAAACAATCATAGAATCATAGAAAGGTAGGGGTTGGAAGAGACCTTTAGAGGTCATCTTGTCTGAACCCGCTGCAGAAGCAGGTCCACCCCCTCCGANCCCTCTTGAGCTGAGAAGCCCAGAACTGGACACAGCACACCAGATGAGGCCTCACCAGGGCAGAATAAAGGGAGAGCAGAACCTTCCTTGACCTGCTGGCCACCCTCAGTACTTACTAGTCACTTGTTGCTCTTCTGTGGCAAGATTCAGCCATTTTTTACCTGTAGGATGGAAAAAGAGCATCACAAAACATTACAGTTTTGTGCTAACAAACCCCTTACCACTGACTCTATTATTGACAATTATCTACTAATTTCTGCAGATTCACAGATCTAAATCCACATCTTCATAGTTTTATTCACCTTCCATTTTCTATTTCAAAGTTGTAAGCTGAGCTACAGTAATTTCCATGCTGAAATTACCATAAAAATGAAAAATAAACAATATGGAAAATAAACGCATTTCATACTAGTACAAATCACTTCAGGGAAGATTGTGCATATAACTGAAAAGTCATAGTATATTTTTTAAGGCATAGAGTAGTTCTACTACATTTTTAATAATAATTCTAAAATTGCTATACTTTAAATACAGTCTTTTGATGTTTCACTCAATAGAAATCTCTTAGAGAAAGGTAACTTCAGCTATTCTGAGCTGAGAACAATAAGATAATTTCGGAAGTAAAATGTATCTTATCAAAATGAAATTAAAATTACTTTTTTCCTCTACATCCTTCACACATGAAATAATATTTGAAATTCTTGTTCATGATATTGACCCAGCTACACCATTCTGTAGCTGATTCTGGAGCAAATATGGAAAAATCCTTCTCCAAATCTATTAATAACTGAACTCTACTCCATTTCCTCTGTGACAGCTTGAAAAGGGTCCTTTCTGTCATTGGAATATGTGTTTCCTGCTACTTTCAGCACAGTTTCACACTATCACTGTTTTTGGGTACTGATGTCACGTTGTAGCAACCTGTCAGAGAGTCTATTTGTTAACAAACCTGAAATCAGAATTTACAGTCTGCTTAAGAACAGACTGCAAACAAAAAGGAAATATTGAGAACCCTACAGCTGCACTTGGGGCTTATGGGAGAGTTTGGTGCTTCTCATTCCACCCTCCAGGAACTGGTGAATCCCTTGACACGCTTAGTACTGATACCACGTGGCAAGGAAAACTACTACAGATAACCTCTGATGTTTCTAAACTATTACACATCACATATAACAGGAAATCAAGGAATTTTTGTAAATTTTTAAATAAATATTAAAAAATATATGTTTATTCCCATAGAGATTTACATCGTATTTAATTAAATAAAAAGAAGGAAAGGAGTCAAGCAAGGAAACCTTGGATACCATACAACAAACATAAATTGCTCAATATCAAAGTGGCTCAAGCTAAGTATTAGAAAATATGCATTGTAATTTCCCTCACAAACTCTGGTTGATCTGCAAGGTAAAGCTCTGCATATATAAATTCCTTTTTAGAGATTCAGCTTCCTTTCAGCAGCATTAAGTCACCAGTGACATTAATTCCTGGCTATTTACTACTTATTGCTGCTCCTGTTGCCTAAAAGAGATAGCGCTGAAACCGAGTTTGGTTATCCCTTGTGCATGTGAAAAATCCAAACTCTCTTCAGGACCTCTCACTGTAGGAACTCAAATGCCACCTCTTGGTTTGCTGCAAGCACTTTTCACTTGCACCTGCTCTGACCCAGCCTCCACAAGTGTCATGTCTGTTGTATCTTGTGACAGGACAAGGGGTAATGGATAGCAGCTGAAAGAAAGTTCCACTTAAACATAAGGAAAAAACTATTTCACTGTGAGGGTGAGGGAGCCCTGGCACAGGCTGCCCAGGGAGGGTGTGGAGTCTCATTATGTGGAGGTTTTCAAAACCCACCTGGATGCGTTCCTGTGTGACCTGATCTAGGTGGACCTGCTTTAGCAGAGGGGTTGGACAAGATGATCTCTAAAGGTCCCTCCAACCCCTACCATACTGTGATTCTGTGATTCTGTGATTCAACCCAGTATGACCAATCAGTATTACACTCAGATATGCAAATAAGGACCTAATGCACTAATATCTCCTTCACTTTGCTCCACATATTGATAGTTATGTCTAGGATTAACATGTTGGAGCCATCTCTCCCTGGTCCAGCATATGGTCCCCTAACTTGTCTTTAGTCTTGTCTTTAGACTACACAGACTCTGAGTAGCTTCTGCAGGATCCTCTGGAATCCACTATCCTCAAACTTCGTCTTAGATGTTCAGCATTACAGGCAGAGCAATTTCTTAGAATAAAAATGACCCTTTCTTACTTTCATATTTCATTATTTATCTACATACAACTAGAACGGTTAGACAGTCAATGGGACAGGAAGACCAAGCCCAATCATCTAATGTGTTTTACACAGTAATATTGGGTGTATCTTTCCGTAGTTAAGAAAAGACAGCTACACTGACGATGTATTTATTGAGTTTCTTGGTCCCATGGTAAGCAAGTAAAGTCCTGAGGAAAAATGGTTATATATTCAGTAGTTATGATAATACCACTATTTTTATACATGATAACTAAGGTTGCACAGAAAACTTGCATGATACTTTCCAACATTTAAGTACTTGTTCTTTTATTGTAACTTCAGCTGGTTTTAACTGCTTTGTAAGGAATGTGGATATACACATACACAAACTGTGATAGAAGCTAACTAGAGACAGAGGAATTCTATTTGAAATGTTCCCTATATAAATACTGACATGTAGTTGGCAACTAAGAGATGGACTATACCATTGAAAAGGTTTTAAGACTTAAAAACAAACAAACAAAAA
>WBNH01011011.1:5801-39807 GCA_013401255.1 Urocolius indicus
GGTTTTTGGGGTTTTGTGTTTTAGTTGTGTTTTCAGGTTTTTTTTCTTCCCCAAGCCGAGTAGCCTGGTCTGTTTTGTCCTGCACCTTAAGCGGCAATTAAGCCCTCCCTGCCCTTTAGCAATCCTTAAGTCTTCGGTACTTGAGGCTAATCGTGGTCTTTTGTTCCCTGATGGGCCTAAACCACGACACTTATGCTCATTCTTATTCTGGGCATGCTGTGACAATGCAGCATCTGATGGACTTCTGGTCAGGGTATGGCACATAGCACATATCCTATCCTATTGAGGTTTGCCAGCAATACAGTTTTTAATAGATTTTCCTACAACTAAACAACTCTAGTCATCAGCTGCTGAGAAAAAGGATGTCTATATCAAAACATGCTGCTTCACTTCAAGATAAAGGCAAAGACATGCTGGTGGCATCATCATTGATGATCCTACACCAAAGGATTTGTGCAGTACACAAATCAGTACACAAACACAGTCCTAAAGGCCAAATAACATATGAAGTAAAGCACACACCTGTAACTACTCAGGTCAGCTGCTGTGTAGACCAATAACCTCCCTCTGTACAATAATCTTTTGTTAAGTTCACTACAGAAGGCACAGTATCTGAGACCGGAAAATCAAGCAGCCTCTTTGCCTTCTTGGAAATCCATTCTAGGATCACAATCCTCATAGGAGTCAGGTTAATTATTTATTTTTTCCATTTAGGTTCCCTTATCAGAAGGAGACATTTTGTCCTAAAGTCTGAAGAGGAGTTATGTCTTTCGGTTTATTACACAATCCCCAGCTGACACTCTCCTTCCACAGTAAGACATACAGCTTCTCAGTAAATTCATACTTTTTTATAACTTTCCTATTGTTTTCAGTATGATATCTGACATCGGAGGTCTGGCCAAGAGGCAGCGATACTTCTCTACTGAGGTCCTCTGGACAATTCTTCCAACACTGCTGAAAGGATGCAGAATTGTCCAAGAGGCAGCGATACTTCTCTACTGAGGTCCTCTGGACAATTCTTCCAACACTGCTGAAAGGATGCAGTGCATGGAAGAGATCAATAAAAACATGACTTTTTCCTTGTGAGTCTTAGGCCACAATCCAGGAGACAATCATGAACTTCTGATCAGTTTAATTTTAAGCAGCAAACATGAATGCTAAGTTATTTAGAACCCTTTAAAATCACTCTGAAAACAGAAGTCTTTTAGATTAGCTTTCTGTTGGCAATGCATAGTGATCATATATCAATTTCCTTCTCCAAAACAAATAACACAGAAAAAGTCCCTTTTGTCTCCATATACCCTCTCTCTTTTTATCTGTTATTGTATGAAACTAATGGTATCTCTTTCCCTTGATTAGGATTGTAAAATCATAGGATAACTAAGGATGGAAGGCACCTGAGAAGGTTTCTAGTTTAACCTCTTGGTTTTTCAGGGCTTTAGACAGTCAAATCTTGAACTCCAAGGATGGAAGTAGCACACACTAGGTAGAGAGGGAGATCAGCTTGCTGTCCGCAGTGACCTCCAAGACCAGTTTAGCAGACCTGCTTTCTGGACAGGAAGATCTCAGGTGGGATCATTACAAGGGGACTCAATTTCAATTACTGATCTGAAGAGTTACTCTTATTGTGGAAACGGGATGTTAACAATTTACTGACTCACCATAATAGCATTATCCATGACGCTGAAGCCCACAGAAGTTACTCCAGCTCACCAGCCAGTAAATGTGTATCTTGGTAGCTGCCACAAAGTACATGGTAATAAATGGATTCCAATTTCAGCCCAACCTTTTCCAAAGAATTTCAGACAAATGTTCCACTTCATCCAGTGTTACTTGAATAGATGACATTTTTCAATAAGTTTGGTATCCTATACCGAGAGACACACTTTTACCATTCACTGACAGGTAAGACACCCATGTCCTTAATGTTATACTCTATCACTGAAATGATTGCACAAAGTATTTCTTTTCTGGTTTTTTTTTCGTTTGCCGTGACAACTTCTCCTTCAATCCAATCCTCAGTTAAACTCTGGCACGGGGAGTACTGTTAACCGTGAAGCCTTGCTTGGTGTGAATTAGTTATCTTCTGAAAATATTGCTTTATATTTATCTTTGTTTTGTATCCAGAGCTAAACCTGAAGAACCTTCCAACTGAACATTTGCTAATGACACTCTCAATGTTGCCTCGATTAACATATCTGTCTGTTTACAAGATCTGTTTTGACATTCTTGTTTAACCTGATGACTGTGTCTACTTGATTACAGCTCTCTCATTTCATTAGTAATGACTGCCCTTGCATCTACTGTTCTTTTAACCATTATGGGTTATTATCAGACATGTAGCAGAGATCACAGCTTTCATATAGATTTCCCACTAACACTTTTTGAAGAAAATCTGTTAAAGCCTTTACAATTCTTTTTTTATAGTTCTCAGTCTTCAGGAAATTATTCTAATTGTTCCCTGAACCTAGTATTTCTCTAAGAGCAGACCATTTCTATTTCTAGTTATCATGTTGCTTCTCCATCCAAGGAGTTAATTTATTTTGCTTTGGTAATTTATTTTACTTCATGGTGGTAATAGCTTGTTTCTTTCTCTTTATAAACAGATTGCATTATGTTTACTCAGAGTGGCCTTAAGCACTTTAATTTTTCTTGGCTTTATTTCTTTTATTTTATTTACTGTTTCTCCATTTCTATGCCACAGGCAAAGTTCATTTTAAAAAAAAAAAGGCTCTGTATAAACGTCAGTCTTTTAAGAACAGCTCTAATACTCTCATGATGCATAAGAGAAAAAAAGAAAAGTAGAAAAAATATAACAGAAACAACTGAGTCTAATATTTTGGGCCTAAGTATGCATTCTGTATGCTGTGATGGAAACTGAACCCTTTCAGGGATTTATTTGATATACTAGAAAATCTGATTCAGTTCTTGAGCTATGATTTTAAATGGAGATTGATGGCTTTATATTCAAAATAGTAAAAGCTTAGTATTCTTCTAAAATTAAACAATGAGAAATCATGTCTCTACCCAGTTTTCATGTTCCAACATTGAATGAGTTTCCTGAATCATACATATACTTCTGGCTTTCCATAACCCTGCTTGGCTCTGTTTTAATTTAGATATCCTATTTTAATAAAAATTACTTTGCCATCTTGCATATCATTACCAAGCCCCCTATGACCCTGTGATTGCCTAAACAAGGGCTTTCCAGGTTTGAAATTTTCTAACACTCTTTGTCTAGGACTTCCATTTCCAGCAGACTGCACTAATTCATTTTCCATAATCTTTATACTATTTTCCTGTCAGTTATGATCATCCTGACTCTTATAGTCTGAAAAATAACAAAATTCTTCTCTTTAACAGGACTCAAACTGCCTGTCCATTTAGCTCTTTATAAAGTGTGTAGTTCATGAGAACAAAGTCTGGCTTTGATGACCAAGATCAAGACACCTGGGCATTCTTTTTTTAACCTTTGTTAAAACAGGCTCAGACTGTTCCTGGTGCAGGTAATAGCAAATGAAATTGGTATAGCTTAGAGTTCCTTGATCAGACCTTGTAATGTGCAAAGATACGGTCAATGCTATGACAGTCTGCTCTCAAGCAACAAATTCTCAGTCTTCACCACTCTGTGGCTTGTTCAGCTGTGTTCCTATAAGAGGCCTGGAACAAACAGTCTCACTGGACCTTCCAGATTTCTTACACTCTTAATCTACAATCTACAATATGTGTTTTTATAAAAACTTCGTGAACTCAGCTACTACTTTGTTTATACTGACCTTTTTTATTTTTAAGCCACTTCTCATGCGTCATGACTACTATGGTCCATAGACACAAGCCAACTTTCCTGATAGCTGACGCTCACACCACAACACTTGACACAGTGATGTCCCCTTCATAAAAGAACAGCTTCCGGTCCTCATGCTACATTGTATGTATCACTATTAGAAGATAAGTCAATATATTGGGATGCATCAAGTAGAATGTGGCCAGCAGGTCAAGGGAAGTTCTCCTTCCCCTCTACTCTGCTCTACTGAGGCCTCATCTGGAGTTCTGTGTCCAGTTCTGAGCTCCTTAGCTTAAGGGATAGGGAACTTCTAGGGAAACTCCAGCACAGGGACACCAAGATGCTCAGGGGATTGGAACATCTTCCTTATGAGGAAAGACTGCGGGAACTGGGGCTGTTTAGCCTGGATAAGAGGAAACTACAGGGGAATCTCATTAATATTTACTAATATCTAAATGGTTGGTGTCAGGAGTTTGAGGCATCATTTTTCTGTTGTATCCAGTAATCAGACAAAGGGCAATGGAAAGCAGCTGGAACACAAAAAGTTCCACTGAAACATGAGGAAAAACTATTTCACTGTTCAGGTGAGGGAGCCCTGGCACAGGCCCAGAGATGGTGTAGAGTCTCCTTCTCTGGAAGTTTTCAAAACCTGCCTGGACGTGTTCCTATGTGACTCAATCTAGGTGGACATGTTTGTAGCAGGGAGGTTGGATTAGAGGATCTTTAGAGGTCCCTTACAACCCCTACCATTCTGTGATTCTATTATATTGTCTATGAATTAATAGCAAAAAGTTCTTCACAGGAACTCTCTAGGACTGGTCCACTTTGACTTGCTGACATCTTTTTCACTAAAGTTTTTGTTAGGAAGAATGTTTCTGCCTGTTTTAAGAACTATTACCTGTGTAGGAGTTAACCTCAGTTTATGTGTGCCAAACAGAAGTAATGTCAATTTTTACTATTGCTGATAAAGGACAGTTGCATCTGTATATGAGTATTTCATCATGTAGTAAATAGACAATGAAATTTCACTTTGGTGAAGTCAAGGACAGAACCATGTTTGTTTAACCATCATTTCAATCAAAATACCTCTCAGAGTGCAAGACAAAGAAGAGTATTCTGGCATTTACCAAGACAGAAATAGTATGAGGGCATCCTATCAGTTGAATTATGATGTGTTCTTTATCTCACAAAATTTTCTCTTTATCATGTCTTCATAACAGAGAAAAATTAATATGTCTGCTGACAAATTTCTAGCAGAGAGCAGATCTATTGCTTCAGAAGTTTCCAGCTTTCAGAACTAAACACAGAGGCTGAGTGATATGTAGCTGTATATGTGTACAATAGGTCCAAGTGTCAGCAAACAAAACAACTGTTAAGAATCAGCTGTACTCTGTGTAATGCCCTTACCTGAAGTATGGGACATAACTGCTGCCAACTCAGACTCATGAGATACCTTTAAAAACTGTACAACCATTGGTGGAAATTTTGTAGAAAAATTTCGATGTATTCTCTTTACAAAGCAATGGTGTTTGATGCCAATTCATCTGTGAATGGTTCGATCAGAGCTATTTTGAGAATGTGGTTGATAATTATTTGTGAAGTGCCTTCACGTCTATCTCCACATCCAGACATTGGAATTCTCTCCAGAGACTTTATAGCCTGAGAAGGAGACAGAGAAATAAATATTCCCCAATAGGCCCAAAGGAAAACAGTATCACAAGTACCTGAATTCCTCTGAGATTGTCATATGCACTATGCATTCAAGACAAATATTATATGCAAGATTGGAGAACACCTGGTACTGTCTTGGATGTTATTGAGGTTTTGACTTTCTGAAATATTCTTGTCATCATTCCTGTTTATGTACTAAAACTGTGATTTGCATTTTTGTCATCTTCCAAAGCATGACTACTAATCAACAGTTATTCAGTAAAGCTATTCCAGTTCTCCCCACAATACGTTCCCCCTTTTCTTCTTTGTTCTTAGTTTTAATCTAATTTTTACTCTTATCTGTCTGTCCCAATTACTTGATCCTAGTCCCTTCTATTTTCTCTTCACCTTTACTGTTTATTTCGTCCACTCAGTTATCCTTATCACAAATTTTCACCTGGGTAAAATCCTGTTCTGGAACTTATGGACTAAGCACAATCATATCTCCCCTGTTTGGCAGTGGTGTTTTGCTGGTTCCTGACATTTTCTAGACATGTTTTTGAGGCTGAACTGAGACAAAAGGAGCTCAGGAAAAGGAATCAGAGACACAATAAAATCTTTGGGTTTTTCCTCTGTTCTCCTTCAGAAATAAAATGGAAAGAGTCAAAGGGTGGAAATGCATTTCCTAAGTTTGAGGTCAGTAATATTCAGTAAAAGATATGCATGTACACTCAGAAGATATGCAAGAACATTCCTGTATTTTGATCCCTTTTTTGGCAATCACTACCTGTAAAATGAAGCAGGGAACAAGACAGGTGTTATTATTACCAGTTATTAGTTTACCATGGTGTAAAAAAACTCAAAAATGTGGAAACCGTAAAGAAGTATCCATGATAGAGGTCAATTTGGGGATATGTGCATGATGAAAAAAAGAATCTAGGTCTAAACGCAGGGCTGGAAGGAAAGTGCTAGTTCCACACAGACTTCTCCTAAACCAGAAGTAGAGCCAGATCATTGCAAAGGAAGAACAAATCCCCTTTCTGTAAGTAATACTGAGCACCTAGAGCTCAGGACCTGTTTAATGTCAGCTGCAAAAGAGAAGGTACATGACCACTGAATTTCTCTTCTTGTTACCTATTAGGCTAGAAACAGTATACATTACAGTCCTTGTAAACATCGATGAACCACACAGATCTGAGATAGCCATCTATATTTAAAGTTCTTTGGACAGATGTCTTGGAATTAAGTTTTCCTATAAGTGTCAAGGACTGGCAACTGACTTCCTTGGCAATCTGCTATGCACAGTGGCTTCAAACACCTGAATTTCTTAGTAGATGTGTTCTTTAACCAACTACCTGCAAAAGTCTTTGCAGTATACTGCAGAGTTTAGTCTGGCCTATTCAATTTGAATCAAACTAGGAATTTCCAGATTCCAGAGTTAACCTTAATATTTTAATCACAGTAATGAGATGACTAGGAGCTCTCTTAACTCCAGGTACCAGAGCAGAAAGATATTTAATCATTGTAAGAAGTCAAATCTGAGCTATTATGCTAATTAAAATAAAAAGACACCTGTATTTCTGGCATGTATCTCAGAACATTGATTCACTCTATTGAATGGGAACAGAAGTTGCTCAATTGGGACAACATAACATGATGTGGTAAAGTAATCTAAAGGAAAGTGTACAGGAAGGAGTTAAGAAGACTCAGGTTCCCTTCTCCAAGTAGATATCATACATTATTTTTGTGGTGTTGAGCAAATTTATTAACTATTATTAGTATAATAGAGTGATGTATTAAAAAATTATGTATAAAGAGGAGACCTGTGGTCTGACACTGGAAGGTGAGGTGACGGCCCCATCTACACACTGTTTTGTGTAGAGTATCGGTATAAAATGCGCAAAGAACAGTAAGAACTAAAAGGAAATACATTTGTTTAGTTTATCAAAAGAGAGGTCAAGATGTAGGTTTATTTTGGAGTTTTGTTTTGGTGCTTTGCCACATCCCTATTGAAGGAGCCAAAGGTTTCAGTGTGATTGGAGGGCAAAGTCTTAAATTAGCTCTGCCAAAAGTGAAAGTATTTCTTTACTTAGTAACTCATTCTCCTTAGCTTCCCATTGTCAGATAGCAGTGGTTATATCATGACAGACACCTGTGAAGTAAAGCCTTAAGTCTGCCACAGGCCACAGGCAGATCACAACAATATTTCAACAGTTGCTGAAGTCTAGGAACAGCTGAAATTATTTCTCCTCGTCTTTCGCCCATAGCATCAGGACACAGAGTAGCCTAAATTCCTGGTGTGTGTATATATAATTTTTGTTTAGACAACAGACTCTGTTGCATGACACTGTCCTGCACAACATCCTTGTCTCTAAATTGGATAGACATGGATTTGATAGATGGATGGACCGCTTGGTGCATAAGGGGTGGTCACAGTCCAAGAGTTGTGGTCAGCAACTCAATGTCTGAGTGGAGAGCAGTGAGGAGCAGTGTTCCTCAGGAGTCAGTATTAGCACCAGTACTGTTTAACATCTTTGTTGGCAACAGGAGGACTTGTTGGAGCAAGTCCAGACAGGGCCACCAAGGTGACAGAGAGCTCAAGCACCTCTCATGAAGACAGGCTGACAGAGTTGAGGTTATTCAACCTGGAGAAGAGAGTCTCCAGGGTCACCTTAGAGCAGCCTTCCAGTATCTAAAGAGGCCTTAAAGAAAGACAGAGAAGGACTTTTTACAAGGGCTTGTAGGGATAGGATAAGGCATAATAACTCCAAATTGAAATAGGGTAGATTTTTATTAGATATTAAGAAGGAGTTCTTCACTGTGAGAATGACAAGGCACTGGAAGAGGTTGCTCAGACAGTCTGTGGCTGCCCCATTCATGGAAGTGTTGGATGAGGCTTTGNACACTGTTTTGTGTAGAGTATCGGTATAAAATGCGCAAAGAACAGTAAGAACTAAAAGGAAATACATTTGTTTAGTTTATCAAAAGAGAGGTCAAGATGTAGGTTTATTTTGGAGTTTTGTTTTGGTGCTTTGCCACATCCCTATTGAAGGAGCCAAAGGTTTCAGTGTGATTGGAGGGCAAAGTCTTAAATTAGCTCTGCCAAAAGTGAAAGTATTTCTTTACTTAGTAACTCATTCTCCTTAGCTTCCCATTGTCAGATAGCAGTGGTTATATCATGACAGACACCTGTGAAGTAAAGCCTTAAGTCTGCCACAGGCCACAGGCAGATCACAACAATATTTCAACAGTTGCTGAAGTCTAGGAACAGCTGAAATTATTTCTCCTCGTCTTTCGCCCATAGCATCAGGACACAGAGTAGCCTAAATTCCTGGTGTGTGTATATATAATTTTTGTTTAGACAACAGACTCTGTTGCATGACACTGTCCTGCACAACATCCTTGTCTCTAAATTGGATAGACATGGATTTGATAGATGGATGGACCGCTTGGTGCATAAGGGGTGGTCACAGTCCAAGAGTTGTGGTCAGCAACTCAATGTCTGAGTGGAGAGCAGTGAGGAGCAGTGTTCCTCAGGAGTCAGTATTAGCACCAGTACTGTTTAACATCTTTGTTGGCAACAGGAGGACTTGTTGGAGCAAGTCCAGACAGGGCCACCAAGGTGACAGAGAGCTCAAGCACCTCTCATGAAGACAGGCTGACAGAGTTGAGGTTATTCAACCTGGAGAAGAGAGTCTCCAGGGTCACCTTAGAGCAGCCTTCCAGTATCTAAAGAGGCCTTAAAGAAAGACAGAGAAGGACTTTTTACAAGGGCTTGTAGGGATAGGATAAGGCATAATAACTCCAAATTGAAATAGGGTAGATTTTTATTAGATATTAAGAAGGAGTTCTTCACTGTGAGAATGACAAGGCACTGGAAGAGGTTGCTCAGACAGTCTGTGGCTGCCCCATTCATGGAAGTGTTGGATGAGGCTTTGAGCACCCTGATCTAGCAGAAAGTGTCCCTGCCCATGGCAAGGGGAGTGGAACTAGAGGATTCTTAAGGTTTCCTCCAACCAAAATCATTCTATGATTTTATTCTATAGTAAATTTCAAAATGTTAGCATCTATATAAATAATTGTCTTGTTAAATGAAAATGTTACTTAATGTTTAAAGTATTTTCAGAAGGAAAGGAAAAGTTTTAAAAAATCATTAAGCATTATAAGATTTTTATGATGACATTGACATTTCTAAGGGCAAATATTCTCATATTACTTTTTACTATACATTTTAAATAGAAAATATGGCAAAAACATACATCTACATTGAAGTTAAATGTATTCTACTAGAAACTGCAGAGCTTTTATTGAGTATACTTGAGACAATTTGTGAGCAGAAGCTTATCCCTCATAATTCTTCAAATCCTAGAGTAACCCTGACCTCAGAGCAGCCATCCACTCCTCCTGTAGAAGCCTCAAGTTGCTGCTTAATGTACATTTCTTTCAGAGCCGAAGCTATTTAAAAGGTTCTTATTTTTATCTTTCCCTATGTAATAATTCACACAAGGGAAGTCATTTACCACCCTTCAGTTATGCTTAGGCATGCAGCATATATTTTTTTGTGATATTGTGCTGCTTGAAAGGCAATAATATCAGTGAAATGATCCAAACAAAATTGTATCGGTTCAAATAATGGAGGCAAAAAAATGCAACAAAGGGGCAATTGCTAGATTCTGGAATGAAAAAAATAATGAAGGAGAAAGCATAACTTCAAACACTCAGATTGACCAAATAATAAGATAATTGCTCTTCCATATTTCTATGTCTGCTGTATTTTTGTGGGAACATATTATTTAAGTCAGAGTCACTGTGAACCATCAAGTACTTGTTTGGTACTTGCTATAGGGAGCAGTTTGGGATATATAGATGTCATGGATTTGTTTGGAACCATTTCTGGTAATGGGAAGGGGGCTGTAAAGATGGCTTCTGTAAGAGGTTGCTCTAAACTTTCCCTGGCTCTGAATCAGTCACACTTCTGGGACTGAGCCATTTAGGCACCTCCATGATCACTTTTTAAGAAGAAGAAGGAGGCTTTTTCCTGTTCACCAGCTGGTGCTGGTGAAGGGGAGAGAAATAACTGTGTGGTGGTGCCCCAAGGGCAGCGAGGGAAGAGAGGAGGAGGTGTGCTGGAGCAGAAACTCCTCTGCATCCCATAGGGAAATGGCAGCTACCCCCCTGGCACCTGGAGAGGAGTGGGGAAGCCGAGATTTTTTGGCAGTTCGCAAAGGACCACATGCCAAGAGTAGTGACTGTGCTCAGAGGAGGCCATGAATTTGTGGGAGGACAATGTTGCAGCAGAAGATGCCCAGAATGCTGTTGGTGACAGAGGAGTCTCACACCAGAGAAGTTTGTTAGCAGAAGCTGTAGCTGTTGGAAAGAAATCACACTGGAGAGGTTTGTTAAGGACTCTATTCCATGGGAGGGACTCTGCATTGCAGCCAGGGAAGAATGTAAGGAGTCATCCTCCTCTGAGAAGATAGAAATGGGCAAAGACATCTGTGAAGGACTGACCCAGATAACAGTGGATTATCACATGCTGTTAACTGGTATTGAAATAGAAATTGTCTTCTGTCATCTTCTGTAAAAAGGGACAGGATTGGTAGAAAAGCACATAACTAAGAAGATATGTTGTTGAATCACTGGACTGTGTATGAACTACAGTATGCATATAGAGAAAGTACAGTACAGAGTGGTCTGAGGGCTGCAGAACTATGAATATGCAGAATAAAGAGAAGAATGTCATTACTAGTAGAGACTGAATGAAGATGAAATGATGCTACATAATGCTTGACTGTTTAATGCTATACAGCCACTATATGCTGACTGAGAGTAATGCTGAAGACTAATGCAGTTCAACTCTACTGTTGCACTGCCACAGATTGCCAGGGAAATGTCAGCAAGCAATAGTTTCAAAGTGATAAAGTGACCGTCTCTTGGGTTGTAGTTTATAGCATAACTGATCATGCTCAGTTACTCTACATTGCATGCTGTGTAAGGTCAACTTGTACAGGTTTTGTCAGACATATCTTCTATATAGTATAGGCAATGACACTAAAAGTGTTTGAGGGTCAGCCAATCTGCAGAAAAAAAAATGCATATAGCAGTTAGAAAACTTAGGAAAACTTTCCACCCCAACTGCCAGTCCTTGATCCTCATTCCTTTTTAATTTTATGACAGTGAAAATAATTACAATTTAGCAGTATATAATGACTAACAGAAAAAAGTCCTCTGAGTTCACAAATATTTAAAATATCAAGTGTGGACTTCCCTGTAGCTAGCCAGCAGAGCTTTGGGTATCATAATAATTTGGTGCTGATAGTCACATAAATATCTGAGAGAAAGCTTCTTCCTTGCTACCATGTAGACTTCATTATTTGGTTATAATCTGATAAAACCAGAGACATAATTTATATGTCAAAGAACATGGAAGGCACAATGCACAGGTTTCAGATTGGCACTAAGCACAACATGAAGCAGAATAACTTCACCGCTCAGCACCAGTGCATTTTTTTCCCCACTATCTTTTCCATTTAATGGCTTCAGGAGTTTTTCTAGGTTATAAAACACTTTCCAGGCTCATTTCTGTGTTCTGATCATTAGCTTTGATGGCTGTTATTCTTCAGGCTAGGCTTTGTGTTGCCTCCTGTTCTCCCCTACAAACACTTGCCAAGACAACTCTTGCTGAGGACAGTTAATTTTCTAAGATGACCTTTCTCTCTCCCTACTGCCCTTCACAGTATGAAGCTGCCTTGCTATGAAGCACTCCTGTTAATGTCAGGGGAGAAGTTGTCTCCCTCACTGCAGGCTGTTCCCAGCGCAACCCAATATGCAGCAGGCAGAACTAAATAAACAACCAGCCTTTCTACAGCTTGACCTTCTCTTTTTAAAGAAATAAAATATACAGTAACTGTGAATAAATCCATTAAACAATTGCACAATCCACCACAAATGTCCAAGTCTATATTCTAATTTTTTATCTTTATGTTACAGGAGTTTAGGATGCACTGTAATCCTTGCAAGATTAAGTCATGATACAGGTATTTCTGAATCCCTCATGAACGTATTGCCATTGTGTTTTTAAGAAGTGATCAGTCCCCATGGAGGTTTGATGACAGTCATATCACACTCTTAGTCCTTTGCTCTTTCCTCCTTCATTTCCAGGAACTACAAGCCAGGTTATTTTCACAAAAGCTTTGTATCAGGCATGTCCCTTATGAGGTCTTAAGGTCTTCATAAGCAATCAGCAGTGTGCAAACAAAGTCTGATTTTTGAAATACCTAAGGGATTCTGACTTCTGCTAGGTTAGAGAAACTTGTCCTACATTGCAATAAAAAAAAGACTTTTGTTGTATACTGCTCTTCTAGTCTTAATATTTCTATCTCATGATTCTTAATCCCATTCCCCCTTTACCTTTCTGCATGAAATAGTATTTCAGGTTCCACTTCCGAACTGAAAGAGAAGAAAGCCAAAACCAAGAAGAATTAGAAAATACAGACACTAGCCATCTTATAAGTATCATACAAACACCAGTTGAAACCATCTTGTGAACATGAGTGTACAGGTATATATGGTCCCAGCCAGCCAGCATTACTATTCTTGGAAAGGTTGGCTTTGTTTTCAGCAGAAAATAGATTAGGAACCATGTGTGCTTCTAAGCACATGTATATATGTTACGCTTGGGAACACAGTTTAGTGATGGACTTGCTAGCATTACGCTTATGGTTGGACTTGAAGATCTTAAGGGTCTTTTCCCACCTAAATCATTCTATGAGTCTATATTTCCACACTAACTTTGAAATCAGGCAGAGAAACACAAATAATCATTCACGCAGACTCATTTTATGACAACCAAACCTTACCCATATGCATTTTCTTAAGATTGAAATGCACTGTGTGCATTGAATTTGCATACACTGTGTCAGGAAATCCACAGTATTCCACTGCCTTCACGTTTTGCTGTCCTATGTGTCTTAACACAGACAGCTTTGAGCCTAAAAATAAGCAGTAGCATGGAACATTGTGCTTAATGGATTAGAAGTGGTGAAAGGCCATACCTGTATCCAGAACATATAAGGTTACAGTCTTTTGAGGCTTTGAAATCTCTTTATACATAACCCAATTGAAAATACAACTTTCAGACAAATGATCCTCCAGACCTTATTCTTTTTTCCTGGTGTGTATTAAAATGGCACACCTCTGCAACCCACCAGGGGATGCAGAACACATCCAGAGCGGAAGCACTGGGAGTCACAAGGTAATCTCTTGACAGTAAGAGCTTTATTATAACACTCCGTGTTCTTTCAGTTTATACGCTAGTATTGTAAAATGTTTGTCCAGACAAAGTGTTTTTAGAGCAAATTGCTAATGAGAAATAATGAAATGTTGAAATTTCTTCCTTCCTTCCGCAATTTCTTATTTAAGGCACCAAACTCCCAACATTAACTTATTCCCTTCAGAGTCACAGGACAGACTCTGGCTTACTAACTTCCTGCCTAATGGATCTTTCTACACAAATTGGGCTTATAGGTTTTATTTTTCCCTGGAGAGAAGATAGCTGGATTATGGGGGTTTTTGTTGTTCTTTATCTATTATTTACGTGGCAAAAACATTATTTTTTTTCTTGCTTAAAATGTGCAGTTATTCCTGGCACCAATAAAAGAGGTTTTGTTAGTGTAATAAATAACCAGTTACTGTATTGTTTCTAAATTGATATATTACGGAAATACATGTTGAATACACAGTCTAATTTTGACTGGTATAATTGAAATAGTTGAGACAATGCCTTTTGAAACAGAAAATACTTTACAAGTGTGCCCTGAGGTTTGGAGGTACCATGCGTATTTTCTCTGATCCTTAAGAACTATTTATCCATTATTCTGCTTTCTATACCTTTCAACATTAAGCTTAACACAGATAATTTGTAACATTTGTAACACTTATTAACAAGAGGTAATACATATCACAAAACAGAATATATTTCATTTTAGCTAGAAGGTGATCAAATATTACTGTGCTTAGGTATTAAAGAATGGGGATTTTTTACTAACACACAAAATCCATAATATCAGGAATCAGAAGATATTTCTAGACAGTGTTGTTCTGAATGCAACTTCAATTAGGCCAGTACAATTTTCTCTGCTGATATTTAGCTGTTAGCAAGGGTGACCTCAGTGGCTGACTAATGCAAATGTCATGGTTAATGAAGGCATTCAGTCATGTGCACAAGGAGATGATGTGCTTCAGGTGAGGTTGTGTCACAAGTAATGACTAGACACAGAAATCTGTCAATCTGATGATTATCTGGATACAGAGAGAACTATATAACAGTAGTGGCTTTCTCTAAAGGAAGTCCAAACTTCATGGGGCATCTATCACTGACATGAGAGAGGTAAGAATGCAGTAATCAATTTAATGTAAACAAAATCAGGTACCATGCTTTGTGGATTCAATAAGGATTACACAATGAATAAGACACAGGCTCTTGAGAAAAAAAGCCTAGTCTCACTGAAATCAAATCTTAAAATTCCATTTGACTTTGAAGGATTGAGAGTTTTACCTCTATTAACTCAAAATCAGGAGCTCATTCCTCCTGTATAACATTGTTACATTTAATATCAATAGGTTACTAGGCAGATAGAGAAACATTTAATGTATTTCTAAAAGTCATATGTTCTGCTCTGAAGTTATGTGAAAATGTAATACTAGGATCCAAAACACACACGTTCATCGTGGCCTTTTAAGTGCAGGTTAAATACTCTGAGTAAAGCATACAAAAAATGTTCATGGAATTATTACCAGATTTGCTGATCAAGATTCCAGAATGGAGTACAAGTGTATTTGTGTTAAAGATAAACAACTGTCATTGGTTTTTGTGGAGACACTTTTTGCTTGGTAATAGGGGGAGGGAGCTGTAGTGCTGGTCCCAGTAAGCAGTTATCAAAACAAGCCCCGGCTCTGAGATGGACCCACCTCCAGCCTGGCTGGGCCAATCTGGTGCCTCTGCCATCATAGTTTAAGAAGGGGAACCTGCAGGGGAAGAGGAGGTGGAGGAGTGGTACAACACGGAGGTGACCATGAGGACTCCATAGTCAGAGGAGAGGAGAGGAGAGGAGAGGAGAGGAGAGGAGAGGAGAGGAAGGAAGGAAGAGCATGGGATTGAAGACCTCTGTAGCCTATGGCGAGAACACAGGCTGTGCCCCTGTGACTCATGGAAGGCAATGGCAGGACTGAAAGCCACCAGCAGCTCCAAGTGAGTCTGCCCAGACAGGCAAGAGACTGTATGAGAAGGCGGCCATGGCCCAGGCCTTGCTGGAGAGCCTGCAGGCTGCAGAGCCACACACAGGAGGCAGAGAGGAGCTGCAGCCCTTGGGATGAACCCGCATTGGAGCGGCACATGCAGGCTTGTCCATGCTGGAGCAAGGAGGACAGGTGAGGATTCTGTCTGCCTTGAGGAAAGAAAAATGGCAGGAGCTAATGGGAAAGGACTGACTGAAATCCCCATTCCCTGCCCTCTTGAGACATTCCGGGTGAGGGACATCAAGACACTGAGATCAGGGCTCTGAGCCCAGGAAGAAGGGAGGTGTAGGGGGAAGGTGGTCTTAAAGGCCTGTGCTCTTTATCATTGCATCACTCTGTGGTATTTCCTGTTGTTATGTTTTGGGTTTTATGTTTTTGGTTGGTGGTGGATTAAATTCATCTCTGTTTTCTTCCCCAAGTTGAGTAGTCTTGACTGGTGTGACAATTGCAGTTGGGCGATTGAGCTGTCCCTGTCCTTAGGGAATTCCAAGGGCCCTTGGTACTTGTGGCTGATTGAGGTCCTTTGTTCCTAGATGGGCCTTCGACAACAATCAAAGTCTACCTGTTCAAAATGTAAATGTTTCTGTAGCTGATACGGAAACTCTTTCTTTGGAACACAGTGAAGTGTAAGTGTGGAACTCATTTAAAGACAGCTCATCTTTAATAACCCATCACCACTTGCATATACAAACACTTCTTCTGTGTGATTCCCCTTTGTCACTTGTACATATTAGCTGAAACCATAGCAGCACATATCCATAATCTACTGTTGTGGACTGACTGGCCGTAGAGGTTGACATCGACATTTTTACATTGTACACAAAATGCCCTATAGTATATGTTGTTTCACTTTTTCTAATATTTTCCTGAATTTTATAGAAAGTAAAACTTAAGAACATAATAGAATATAGTTTGTATATGACTTTATTGTTTGAAAAGTCCAGTGCTTTTTAGAATTTCTTAGAATGTTTCCAAAAAAAGAGTATTTCAGAAAAAAAAAGATATTAAATCATCTTGAAAACTATTTAATTCTTTAGGGTAGCAAAGTCACACATCAAAGAAAGAAAGAAAGAATGCCATACGGCTTGAGAATAATGCCGCAAAGCTAGGTCTTGAAAGCATACTAATAATCTGAAGATCGTGAATACAATTTTCGGAAAAGTAATCCAGTTGCCAGTACTGTAGTATGTTGTTTCATTCATTTATGGACTACATGATCTACAGACAAAGATTTGACAGCCCTCAGTATTTTCCATAGTTATCTCACATTTACAGGTCTAACCAACAACATGGTTCTATCAGTCTTATAAAGGCCCAGGAAAATGAATGACTGTATTTCTGAGAACTCTTTGACCCTGAAGAATGCACAGAGGTAAGAAGTTAATTCTGATCATTAAAATCTTGTATAATCATTGCTTTTTGGCATGGTCCGTACTGCAGTTATTTTGTTAAGGTCCATACCAAGGAAGCTAGAAATAACAAACCTCCCAACAACCAAAATGTTTTGATAATTAGTTAATCATTGTATTCTCTTAGATACTTTTCCTGTCTCTAATTTTTTAATATTGATCGCCTGTTGCTGAAGAGTAAACCAACAGTTCATATCTTTTGTTGATGTAATTTGTATGCCAAATAAGCAGACTTTAGCCTCTCCTGATAGGCTTAATTCTTCTACAAGCTCTACCAACATTTTCCCCAGTGACTTCTATTTTAAAACAGACAAAAATACCTCTGCTATTTAATATCAGAAATATCAGATAGCAACATACCTTTATTACAGATGACTACGATGGAA
Organism: Urocolius indicus; assembly: GCA_013401255.1. Taxonomy (NCBI): domain Eukaryota; kingdom Metazoa; phylum Chordata; class Aves; order Coliiformes; family Coliidae; genus Urocolius; species Urocolius indicus. Next base: position 23,327 of record WBNH01011011.1, read on the forward strand.
AGTATACAGCTGACCTTGCTAAAAAACCCCAAGTGTCTTTTATTAGAATACATAAAATTTCAGTCAGCCCTTCCAAACAGTAAACCTCAACATTCTACATTGGGAATGATGAGCTCAGTGGTTCTTGGTAAGTTACAAAAGATAACTAGAGAAAGCAAGTTCCATACAGGTAGTACAGAAGTCCATATCTATAGCATTTCTAAAGGGAAAATTAGAAAAAAAAACATTTAGGGGTTGAAAAGTTTGAAACCACTGTAGCAGGTATTTATGGAGCAAGGGCTATGATGAAATGTTCCCTGAATTATAAATATCCGCTTATAGATACTCTAAAAATAGAGCGACTGGGACAATTCTCACTCACTGGAATAACTTGAGGTCTGTGCTACTGAAGTGGGCAGAATTCTACTAGGGTGAAGTTAATTGATGCAGGTAAGATCAAATTACACACAATGTCAAGTAAAACTTGCACAATCTTTTTTAGTGAAAATCTCAAATCCTCAGTGATGAAACACTAAAAGGAAAGAAAATTCAATGACTGCTTGGGAAGATTTCTGTTCTTTCACTTCTATCCACTATTATGTGATTTTCATTCTCTGATGCAAATCTCATATTATTAAATAAAACTATTTTAATGAAAAAGACAAAAACCATAAAATAATTACAAAAAGGAAAATATCTTAATTTTTTTAAGACAAATGAACAGGAAAAAAAAAAGCATAATTGGATTTATTCCAGCATCAGTTTCTCAGGTATAACTATTTAATGCAGTTTCTATTAGTATGAAATGTACTGTGTTTTCTTAGGATTACCTGAAGTTGTCTAAAATGACTTGACAGAGACTTCTCTTTCTCACCATATGTCTCTATTTACTCATTTCTTACTGGAACACACTGAATGAGTTATGTTGATGCGTTTCTAGCCTACTGTAATTAATTTCAAGCCTCCATGTGAATTGCTGCCTATCTGGGTGACTGCAATTTTTCAGATGTCTGTTTTTTAACAGGTATTCAAATCTGGACAATATCTTTACAAAAGTAGTTGCTGCTAGCATGAAAAAACTCCTTGAAAGTATATGCCACTTGGTTACAATTTTATTTCTCTTTAAAATGTAAAAACTTTCTGAAAAAGTAACTTATCCAGAAAAACAAAAGCTTTTATGGGGAACTTTGGCTGTGATTCCTGTTTAAAATAAATAACCAGGCCCATTTTCCCGAAAGGGCTGTTACTTCCTTGCCAGAAAATTGTCTCCTATTATTTACAAGAAAAAGTGTGGATTTGGGTTCTGTTGCATTCAAAATTCATATTAAAGAAACAGCAAACTTTGTCATTGTAAAAAGCCCAAATTTTCTAATTTTGCCTTTGTCCCATAAGGAAAATATCCTTATGAACACCTGGTGAACACTCACTAATGAGATGCTATGCCTGCCAAGGTAGTTCCTACCATTACTACCTCTGAAATATGTAATTCCCCTAAAACACAGGGTATATTTGTGTTAAACTCCCAGTGATGATGCTCATAAAAATTGCTAAGTGACAAACGTGATATCTGATGAGGAAGTGTATTTTATTAAAACTGCAAATATAGGTAAATATATATATGTCTGAAATAACTTTCCTTCAGGAATTACAAAAAAGGGAAAAAAAGGAGTAAGAGATATTGAAGGTGTAAAGATTTTTTTTAAAATCTTAACTTCTTAAAGGAGAGTCAATACTAACTTTGTTAACCGAAAAACAAAATCTTTCTAATGTCTATAGCTGAAGGATATCTAAAACTATCTACAGTTGTAATATTGTACTTTTATTAGTGCTTGTAGGAAAATTAGGTTTTAGACAGAAAAAAATTCTGAATTAAGTGACTCAAGGTAATACCGTTAAAAATAGAAAACTGAAAAAGCAGACTGCATTAGAATGCACCAGAAAAGCTTGAACTGCTTAATTCAAAACATTGGACCTCAAAATACAGAAATAACATCAACAGAGTCAGAAAGAAGAATGATACAGTCAGAGACAATGAAATAATTTTTAAAATATTGTGATGTGTTCTTGCTTCTATACGTAAGGCTACTGTCAGTGAAGCTCTTCCTGATTTATCTAGCTCATTCATAGATACAACTAAATTGTATGGGATATAAAATGGGAATGTGTTGTGAACTGGGGCTGTTTAGTCTAGAGAAGAGGAGACTGTGGGGAGATCTATTAATATTTACAAATATCTAAATGGTGGATGTCATGAGGTTGGGGCATTACTTTTTTTCTGTTGTGTCTAGTGTAAGATACAAGGGACAAGGGGTAATGGGATGAAGCTGGAATACAAAAACTTCCATTTAAATATAAGAAAAAACTGTTCTACTGTTCAGGTGAGGGAGCCCTGGCACAGGCTGCCCAGGGAGGGTGTGGAGTCTCCTTCCTTGAAGGTCTTCAAGACCCACCTGGACATGTTTCTATGCGACCTGATCTAGTTGGACCTGCTTCTGCAGGGGGATGGGACTAGATGATATCTAAAGGTCCCTTCCAACTTCGATCATTCTATGATTCTTTGATTCTGTGATTCTGTGATTCTATGACTTGGGGGATGAGGGCAGAATGGCAAAGTATGTGCCATTCCATCCAACACAGAAACAAGTCAGGGCAGGAAATGTAATCATGAGTGCTCCTCAGCCCTACACCAAAATGCGATGCAGAAGGCTGACTGCCTGGACAGAGTATCAAATGAGGGAGGGTCCTCTTGCACTCATCCAGAGAAACCTGTGGGTTTGAGTAAGCGTCTGCGTTGCCTGTGCACCAACGCACACAGCCTGGGGAATAAGCAGGAGAAACTGCAGATGTAGGTGCAGATGCTGGGCAATGATCTCATTGCAGTTACAGAGACTTGGTGGGACAGCTCACATGACTGGCGCACAACCATGAATGGTTATGTGCTATTTAGGAAAGACAGACAAATGAGGTGAGGGGGTGGAGTTGCTCTCTATGTGAGGGAGCAATTAGAGAGTGAGATGGTGGAGTTCAAGATCTTGTGTGGAAGAAGCAGGACACCGAGAAGGGTTGCAACCCTGGACTGCAGATGAGCTGACTTTGACCTCTTCAAAGACCTGCTTGAAAGAATCTCAAGGGATAGGATGCTAGATGGTAGGAGTTCCCAAGAAACTTGGTCAGTTTTCAAGCACTACTTCCTCCAAGTCCAAGATTGATGTTTCCCCACAAATAGAAGAGGAAGCAAGAAGCCTACATGGATGAACAAAGAACTACTGGATCTACTCAAGGAGGAAAAAAATCTATGTAAGGTGGAAAAAAGGGCCCAATCTCTTGGGAAGAATATAGGAATATGGCCAGTGTATGCAGGAACAAAACCAGGAAGGCCAAAGGCCTTTTGGAGTTGTACCTGGCAAAGGAAGTAAAGGGAAACAAGAAGGGCTTTTTCAAATACATCGAAGGAAGATCAGGGAGAATATGAACCCACTGCTGAACAAGGAGGGTGTCCTGGTGACAGAAGATGCAGTGAAGGCATAGCTACTGAATGCCTTCCTTGCTTCAATCTTCACTGCCAAGGCTGAATCTTGGGAAGCCCAGTCCCTGGAGGATAGTAGAATAATCTGGAGAAAGAAAGACTTTCCCTTTGGTGGACGAGGATGAGGTTAGAGATCTGTTGGTCAAACTTAACAACCATAAGTCTATGGGACCCGATGAAATGCACTCACGAGCGTCCTTGGTGTGGGTTCCTCCCCACAGTTACAACTTCTGTGAATATGGGGTACCTCACGTGGGACATGGCCTTCTCTGGCCATAGTTATTGCCACTGGCACAGGGTGTTCAACAAAGAGAATCAGTGCCACTGATATGGGGTCTTTAACAAAACGCAAACAAATCTCAGCTTCACCAGCCCTCTGTGCAGGATGCAGGGGAGCCTCTGCTCCAGCACACCTCTACCTCTCTTCCCTCACTGACCTTGGAGTCCACATGGTTGCTTCTTTCTCTCTTCCCATTCCTCGCATCACCACCAACCGGAAAAGAAGAAGGTGCAGAATTAAAAAAAAAAGGAACAGGAAGAAGCGTCCTCTTCTGGCTTCTTCTTAAAAAGTGATCATGGAGGCATCTAATTGGCTCAGCCCCAGAAGTGAGTCTGGCTCAGAGCTGAGGAGAGTTTTGAGCAACTTCTTACAGGAGCCATCTTGACAGTCCCTTCTTCCATTACCTGAAACAGCTTCATGTCAAACCATGACAAAAAGATGGTTATCACAGGGACTCAACACAGATTCACCAAAAGGAAATACTGTTTGACCACCCTGATAGCCTTCTACGATGGCATGACTGGTTGGCTAGATGAGAGGAGAGCAGTGGTTGACATCTACCTTGACTTCAGCAAGGCTTTTGACATTGTCTACCATAACACCCCTATAGAAAAGCTCAGGCAGTGTGGCTTGGATGAGTGGACGGTGAGGTGGATCGAGAGCTGGCTGAATGACAGAGCCCAGCCTCAAGTTGGAGGCCTGTGGCCAGTGGAATTCCACAAGGATCAGTTCTGAGGCCAGCCTTGTTCAACATCTTCATCAATGAACTTGATGAGGGGACAGAGTGTACTCTCAGCAAATTCACCGATGACACCAAAGTAGGAAGACTGGCTAATTCACAGCATTTTTTTCAGTACTACCCAGTGATAGGACTAGGGGTAATGGAGAAAAGCTGGAACACAAAAATTTTCACTTAAGGAAAATCTTTTTTATTGTGAGGGTGAAGCAGCCCTGAAATCGGCTGCCCAGGGAGGGTGTGGGGACTCTTTCTCTTGGAGGTTTTCACAATCCTCCTGGACATGTTCTAGGCGAACCGATCAAGGCGAACCTTAGTTGTACTAGATGATCTATAGAGGTTCTTTCCAACCCCTACCATTCTATGATTCTGTGATTTAATTTTTTTTGTGGTAAATAATATCTACAAAAAATTGCCTAATTACCTAAACAACAATAACTACACAAACATATTGATGTTACTAAACATTACCAAAATCCATCATTTTAAAACTAAATTAGATGTCAAGGCATAAAATTCAGTGAATTATTATAATAATATGGATAATTAGAAGAAGAGAAACCCTTTCTTCCCGCAATGTGTGATCAAGTTTTGGGGAAATTTGATTAACTTTTTTTTTACCTACATTTATTTTCTTCTGATCAAGAATATAAAGAATAATCCAATATATGCCAAGTCACTCTGAAACAAAAAGAATTGGATGGTACTTGTATTTTGTGCTAAGCTTCTGTTGGGGAAAAGAATGTCAAAATTACTTCCCTTTGGTATCTAGTGTACCAATTTATTCTGAGAAAAAATGTTTCCTGGTGCCCAGTTCTGTGGAACCTCACTCTTTCCTTCTCCCTGTCCTCCCTCACATGGAGCCCCACAAACTATTTCCCAACTTCCTGAATATAACTGAAGAAATGCATTTATAAATACATTCTGCTACTATCAATTTCAGCCTTTCCTTGCAGGAACATTGTCCTTTCTGCTGGGGCCTTACAAATGCTGTGAAAGGTTCTTCATGAAGCAGTTTTATACACTTTCACCATTGTTGTTTCTGATAGACGGGAAGAGAGAGATCATTTCTCACAATTTAATGGGGGAGAACATTTCCCTCTAGAAGGCTTGGTCAAAAACAACCTTTAGCTCTTCTTAAACTATTTACTTCTCCATTTTTGTTTGAAAGTCTTTTATAATGTAATGAAACCTACACAATTCAGACATCTTTTACTTTTTCTAGTCTGCTTACAAGTTAGAGGGTTATTCAAAAACCTCACATTTTAAATTTTGTGATCTTTTCCAAATGACATGCTAAAACTATCACCCAGCTTCATTAGATCATGCACATGCTGAGATGTTGATCCACCTACTATCCACAGGAGCTGGTGCTCAGTGATCATATTTGTTACTGGTAAAGACATTTGGGACAAAGACATTTCTTTCTCACCTCAAATGTTCCTCACTGTGGTGCCATAGGAAGGCCAGTACAAAGTTATTTTGATTGTGAATCTTGCAATTGCAATAGTACCTACAGAAAGAAGAGCAAGAACTGAGAGCATAGTAGTTATGATTGACAGTGAATGTCATGATCAGTATAGAAAAGGGTTTGTCCTTATGTTACTCACATCATGGTTTGTCTGGTTTTCTTAGAAACGTAAGTTTTCTTGAGCAAATGATGCCTTGTTGAAAAGATTTTCAGGCTTTAGTTAAATGAATGCTGCACTGTTAAGATATCACTAAGGTTGTGAGAGTGCTCATGTTAAGAAAGTTAACAAAAGTTTAAAAGTAAAGCAATTTAACTTATAAAAATTCATACCACGTTAAAGTCTATGTTAAAAACTAAGGCCACCATGGCAGCAGATGGGTCAAATTTAGAGCTGGTTTTAATCAGTAAAATTCTCCAGGTTCCAGTAGAGCTCTTCTGATTAAAAGCATCTGAGATTCTCGACCAATTATTTCCACATAAATTATTCATGGAAAAATGGGCAAAATTGCAAATAATTAATTTTATTAATATGGCCTGACCATCTATAGAGCTGGTTGAGTAGGAAAAAAACATTTTTGTGAAAACATTTCTTGATAATTAAGTGATTATTAAAATCAGTTTTCATTATTATTCATTCCATGTAAAAAGATCACTGAATGATAGTGGCTTCAGGCTTCCTTATTGGATAATCACAAGCTATAGAAGTGGAATGTATGTGTATAACTTGCTCTGGGATAGAAGCTTTATTGCTCAATTGTACTACAATTACATTTCTATTAATCAAGCTAATATGAAACAGAGAGATCACTTTGACTCCAAACATCCAAACAAAGTACTCTGGAGGAGAATGTGGGAGAAATCTTGACATATTGCAAGTGGTGTAGCGACATGGCTGGATTTGAACTCATGCCTCTGAAAGACTTTGCCTGTTTATATCTGAGAATAGTGAAGGAAAATAAAGTAGAGGCACATATGCATTAGATATATTAACTATTGCTGGGTTCCAAGAACAACACAGTACATTACTCCTAACATCAGGCCAAGCGTCAACAGAGGAAATAAGCTGGAAATTTGAAATTGATTACACTTGCCATGTTTCTACTGCATCCTGCATATGTCCTAAGTAAGTATAAACAAATTTAAATATATTGAATAAACATCTGGACCATTAATATTGCTAAATATAATCAAATTATGAAACAGTTGCTTTGACTCCTTCAGCTTTCCCAGGTACTAGAAACACAAGCAAAAATGTCTTAATTGTACAAGCCAACACATGTTAGACATTACCATATCACGGAATTGCTCAACATAGCAATTAAATTTTTTTCCAAGAGAAAATCACTACTAAAAGCTAAACCTTCAGTTTTCATACCTATCTCTGCTTCAGTACCCAGGTAATTTATTTTTGAGATTTCATTAACTTTTGTGTGCTTCAGTAACCTTGCTAGTCTGTACGACTCATAGAACATCAAGCTCTGAAGTTTTTGTTCAATTAAGTATTCAGACAAAATTTCAACAGAAAAGTGCCCTGGGTTCTGCTAACATAGTAGTAGAGATGGTTGACTTCCAGCATCAATGGAATCTGGTATTTTTTGCAACTTCTTTATCTCTGAGTGTACTGAAAGTTACTGCTCTCTATGTCACCCGGGTTCAGCTCTTCCTTCTGCGCTACTCTGGCTCCAAGTCTACTACCATCTTCTCCTGCTTCCCCATAGAGTCAGCACTGGTTAGGCTGTAATTGTTAGCTTGTGCTACATGCCTACAAAGGGTCTTATTTTCTTGGGAATCACAATTCTAAGACATAAAAAACCTGGAAAAAAATGATTTGCATTGCTTCCATCCACTCCTAGGCCTACATTTATAGCATCCTTTTATCAAACACTCTGTGAAATTATCATGAAAAGGAAACCAGAAACTTCTTTCCCAGTAAAACTACCTGATAATTTCTTTCCTCCTCTGAATAGCCTTCAAAGGTCTGCACTGACACAATGAGATACTAATACAGCTCCAAGGACTCATGGACATGTGTGTAAAACAGGAGAGTAATTTTGTTTTAAATTGTTTGTTGCCTGCATTTCTTTGTTAGGCATACAATTTTGATGTGATTTTTCTTTAAATCTCAGAAAGCACATTTGAAAATATTTTTGTGGAGAGGAAAACATTGCTCTGCCACACACCTCTTTCTCATTCAGTTCCGCTATGATAAGCGTAGTGTTCAGTCAACTAATCCTGCCTATGGAAATGGTGAAGGATAACTACACTTACTCTTACTCTTCCTTTTACTCTTACCCTTGTAGCCTGTCAAATACTAAAACTGTGATTGACTGGAAGTTGTAACATCATTCTTTGTTCTTTACAGCAACCCACATACTTGAGAATAACTCATTTGATTTCAGTAGAATTACATTTTATCTTCATTGGTGCAAATAACATTGCAATACAGAGTAGGATTAGGAAGGTGCTTATACAATTAATGTGTTTTCTGTCACTTTGGTATTATGTAATTCTAAATCTCTTACAAATCATTTTCCCTTGAATAGAGAAAAATTACACATCCATCACTGTATTTCTGTCCTTGTTCAAATTGAGTAGCAGCTCAGTGTTTTGGCTGTAGTTGAAATAAGAGGAACTAACTACGTATTAATTGCACTAACTAAAAAGAAAAACTCTTAGCATTTAAGGCAGAGTACAAGAAAATTCAAGGAACATGAGATCAAAAGTGAGATCCAATAAGCTCCTAGACACCTGAAAGTCTGTAGGATCTGTGTTTTCCCCAGAAAAACTTAAAAGGTTAGACTTCACAGCTATTGAACTGCCACCTTTAAACCCAATCTAGTGAACATAAATTGATGATGACCATCAAATACACACTGAGTCCATTTTATTTGCAAACATGTTTGGAAGAGATGATAATACCAACTTGTGGCATCAGGCTTCAGAGGGTTCGGGATTCAGATTTTCCTGAGTGCGGCTTGCAGATTGATGGGTTTATACAGAAATATGGATAATGAAAAGTCACATCTCTTGCTGAAACTAGGACTTCTACATGGAAGGATACAAATTTTTCAACAGGAGGAGGGGATGGCAAGAAAAAAACTTTGCAAGAGTATATGGCTTCTTATTGCAGTGGTGTGTAGCTGCTCACTTAAGAAATGGGACTTTGGGACACTGCTCTCTACAAATTTGTTCTTTTCTCACTTTAAAAGTGATTATATAAAATGTTACTGAAATAAAATAATCTTAGTAACCCACATACTTTTTTAAGTGTGAATATGTACGTGTTTGCTCCATTTCTTAGAATTAAAGGTGGCAGAGTTGGGGCCTCTGTAAGGAAAAGTATTTCTCTGCCACATACTGTATATAGCCAGCAGCTCCTGAGCCACAACTGTTTGCTTCCGAAGACCAATTATGATTTTACCAGGGAGACTGTGTTTTGTTTTCTCAGCTGTTTCGATTATTTCACAGGTCTTTTTTAATGGCTAATTCTGCCCAAGTGAGGGAGCAGGGGGTTTGGCTCATAGCCTTTCTCAGTGTGTTCCAGCAAATCAAACTGCTGTGACCATTGCTGAAGAAAGAGGCCTTCGGTGGTCAAGAAACTGTGATGACAGAGAAGCAAACATAAGATTCATGTCTTTTCAGTTTGGACTGGAAGTGACATTAGAGAGCTGTTCCCAGGGCTTGTGAAGAAAACTGGTCATGCGGAAAGGTTGTGTTTATGTTTAATGCGGTCAAAATCTTTAAAACAGCTAATTTTATAACTCCAGAGTGGTTTGCATAGGAACTAAATCTGTATTCTTTTACTATGACTTACACTCCAAAAATATCTGTTATAATATGCTGCTTCTCTTTTTTTGTGACATCTGATATCATAAAAAGTTGTTATCACAGATTCTGTTATCTAAGATGCTGAGTCTTATAAGGCTTCTGATATCAGTAGAGGCACATATTTGCATTTTCAACGTAAATATAGTCTCATTTGTGGTAGCTGAAATTTTCCACTAAGCTTGATTTGTTTTTGAACTCATGTTGTCATTCTGTGTCACCATTTGGTATTTCTTTATTTATGATCAATTCACACAAAATATTCCTTGGGCACTTTTTTTTTAGGTATTCAAATGATAAATTAGAAAATGCAGTTGCTCTGTGGGAAACTGAAAAGATACTCTCAAAGTCCTCTGGTCCAAGTGACAATCTTCTTTTTTTTTTTTCTCCTAAACTGGTTGCAAATGCCTTGCATATGTTTGTCATAAAGTCAAACCACTGTTTACATGAGAAAGTAGAAGTTGGAGTTGGTGCTGTTTTACACCTGTTGTTATTCTTGTTCAGTAAGAAAAACTATGTGTGAAATACATTACTGTATTTGCCTAAATATTTGCAGAAGAATGAGAGTAACAACATGGCTTGAAAATGCCTATTGTTTGGGGTTTTCTGTTCCTGAGCGAGACTTCTGACATCATCCTAAGGCCTCTGCGGACATAAATCTTTAAGGACATAAAAAGTTTATGAGGAACAAGAACCACAGAGAGAGAATCCATGAATTTTGTGAAAGCAGCAAAAGAATAAATGTAAAATGTCAAGCTACGACATGTACCAGAGGCTGCAGGCTGACTAATGTAGATCCCATACACATATAGTAGGAAATAATACCAAGAGGAAACTGGATGGACTAATTAAATGAAGGTCATACTTGATGAATGTACCTGATGGCACTGGAATAATACAGCAGAAATGAAGCAGTACACAACATGGATCTTGATTTTAAAAAGACTTCTTATACTGTACAAACAAATAAGATTCCATATCCTTACTGCTGAGGTAATGGTGTGGAGCTGACAACAGACTGATAATATTTTATTATTATTACTCTAGTTGGAAAAGAGTAATAATCCAGAATAATCACTACAATTCAGATGCATCATTTCTACACCTGTTGAAATTCACGGGACTAAGAAATAAGTCATCTAAATGGCTCTCTGGATGTTAGCTCAGGGATTTAACTTGGGGTAAAGCTTGGGGGCAAAACTCAGCACCTGGTGACTGAGGGCCACATGAGTATTTCCCATTGTTTCAGACTTGCACATTTGGATTATAGCTGTTTGATTTATAGAAAAATATTCTATTTGAATTTGACACATTTCAAACAAAGAATGTAAAGTGTTCCAGCAAGAATGTTTTCATAAAGTCAAAAGAGTGAAGATTTGGTTAGCCTAGCCCATCTTTAGACATTTAGTTTAATCTGATACGTTTTTGTTTTAGCAAATTCATTCATCTGTTGCCTTATCTAAAATTGTACCATGGTGTCTATACATCCCTTGGCACATGACTTTGACTACAATAAACATAATAGCATATTACTGGAGTAAAAAACAATGTCAGAAGAATCGTCCTACAAAAATGACTAAACAAAATCCTTTCTAAAGCATTATCCTGCTGAAAATCAACCATCAAGAACAACTCCATATATGACAGAACAGTCAACCTCACACACTGATGAGAAAATTCAGAGACCCTGATATCTCTTTTAACTTGCATGCAATCACAACCTTTGATCATACAGCCTCTCATGTTCTTCAGTATCTCCTTCAAGGCTCCTTGATGCTGTAAGAAACACCTGTAAGCAATCAGATAGTGCATTGAAGAATATGCTTTTACTTACAAGTCTGAAAATATAAAGAAAAAATCCATGAACATCACATGAAGAACTTATCTGAGCATTTCATATTGTTGTGGTTTAACCTCAGCTGTCAATAAGTGCCACATGGAAGCTCACTCACTCTCCCATCAGCAAACTGGGGAAATGAAACTGGAAGGGTGAAAGAGAGAAAACTTACTGGTCGAGATGAAAAGAGCTTAATAACTGAAATAAAATAAAATAATGAAGATATTACTAAAAATATATCAATAATAATGACAGTAATAAAATTAAAATGTAATGAATGTAAGAAAGAGAGAGAAATAAAACCCAAGGAAAAAAAAAAGTGATGCAAGTGACAACAATTTCTCACCACCAACCAAAAAATGCAGACAGGCCCTGAGCAGCAGCCCTCCCATCACCATCCCCTCTAGATTTATTGCTGAGTACAATGTCACAGGGTGTGAGTCATCACACGTTGGGTCAATTGGGCTGAGCTGTCCCCGCTGTGTCTCTTCCCAACTCCGTGTGCACCCCCAGCACACTTGCTGGTGGAGTGAGGTGAGAGGCAGAAAAGGCCTTGACTATGCAAGCACTGCTCAGCAATAACCAAAACACCTTGTTTTATCAAAACTATTTTCAGCACAAATCCCGCAAATCCCATTTCTATACATAGCCCCATATTTAATACTATGAAGAAAATTAACTCTACCCTATCCAAAACAGTACACATATATATGTGGCTCTTTGCCTCTTCTCTGTTAATCCTTTAGAAGAAATGCTGCCCAGTGGAAGTATAACAGACAAAGGCTCAGGAGACCTTTATGTGTTTCAGTTCCACCGGCTAATTGATTCATCCAGAAATAAGACACCAGAGCTCAAGGCCTTTCTCCATCTGTGAGACAACTGTACTCTCCTCTGATCCCAGAGGCACCCAGGATCAGCAGATACTCAGCAGCACTGGAAGAAAACTTCCTGAAGTTTGAGACCACACATCAGGAAACCTAAGGCCCTCAGCGAGAGTCATTCCTAACTCCACAACAGGATGGACATGAAGCTGTTCATAGCATCTTCCTTTGCAGAAGAAGCTAGCAATTACCCTTGTCTTTTGTATTAAGGCATACTTGTGCAACACGTAGTGGCAGCCAGGCCAAGTAGTGGTGTGCAAAATTGTACACAACAAAAGATACTAGGGGAGCTAGGCCGGAAGGGTGCATTTTATTGCTTTGTTAAAGGTCAGTCTTTAATACATGTGTAAAGTAATGCTAAGGCATTTGTGTTCTTTCACTCCCATTTCAAAATACAGTGAAAAGAATAAGCAAAGAAATATATACTGAAAAGACATTGAGAGTGAAGTTAAAACTGTGTTCTTGTCCAGAGTTCTCCTCACAGTCCTGCATCTCCTACGTTTCTTTAATTTCTCATCTCATGTTATACATTAGTAGAACTCTGTGATGATTTTGTTCTGCTTATTACTCCAAAGCAAAAATCTATGAAAGTGAGCTAAATAATTTAGTAATCTTTCCCTTTAAACTAAGAGATGTTAAAAGGTCCAATGCAGCCAGGAATTTCTTCAATTATTTAATTCACCCACCTGAAAATGTAATACAGCCAAGTAATAGGGCCATCATTCAAGTATTCATTTAAATTATATCTTTTTATTTAAAATGTTTTGCCATCAGGCAGTAGTAAAAGTAGTATGAATTTTATTTAAAAAAAAAAACTTTTATCCTGGCAGTCTTCTTCCTTTGCTAACACTCTTTAATTATTTATTGAAGGGCCTCCCTCATCAGGCAAGAAAAATAATCTCAAGTTTACATACATTTCCTCCTTTCTCTCCCATATTTTCATTGCCCGTACTAAACAATACAATGGTGGCAAACATCATAAATTTTAAGAATCAATGCACAGTAGACACTGCAATCAAACCCTAAAGCCAAGAAAGTATTCCAGCCCCTAAAGCTGTCAAACTGCAAGTGAACAGTTTAAGTGTAGGAGAATTTTTGGCTGGTGCACAGCTGTCCATTTTCATACTGTGATCTTCATACTCCTAGTTCCTTTTGTCTAACAGTGGCTGGCACTGTTGGCATGACTTTATTGTAATTTAGTGGTTTTGCAGATGGTTTTGACAAGCACTGACAACTTAAATACTCTTTATATGAGCTGTAGTGAAATAAAAGGCCTTAGGTAACCTTTTCCTCGTCTCTGGAGCTTATTATTCACTCCTTTGGTACAGATAAGATTAATACTTTATATTTGTATCATCTTTGTAGAGCAGTTCTATAAATGTTTTCAAGAGGAATGTTTTACCTAGCTGAATTATCTGCAAATATTATAAGATGGTTATATGCAGGGCTGCCAGAAGTTGGTCCAGTTAATTTGTACATGTTAGCCATTCATTTGACAGAGCTGAGTACAGGCTTGTAGTTTGGTACTCTCTGTAGAATCTGTAGCGAACTGGATCATCTGAGGAGGGTGTCCTCAGGCCCCTGAAGGAGGGGGACACCTCATCTCCCACCTACTTCTGGCATTTCAGCACTTTGAGGGTCACAGAGGGCGAGTCTATCTACCTGTCTACCTCTCCTGCTGAAACTGGGCCACCCAGAAAAGAAAATTGCAAGAGCCATAGAGACATGAGTTCAAAGGAAGGAGAGCATTACACAAGAACACAGCTGGCTAAAGTACAGGGCATTAATATTGCTCCCTGCTACAAAGTCTTTCAAATGATAGGGTTTTTTTACCTGAAATGCAAAAGCAGTCCTGGAACTAGGACCTTAAATCTGTGCATTGTAGTGGAGTTTTATAGCCATTAAGCTATAAAATCCTTCTTGTTTGTGTTTGCTGTCATTTGGTCTTTTGTCTAGAAGAAATGAGAGCAATGTCTTTATCATCTGAAAGTTAAAAGATGAAAAGTGTCCTGGCCTTTGGTGTCCTTTGATTATTTATCTAATAAGAACTTACCACCTGTCAGGCCCTTCTAATGGAAGTGCAAACAACAACTCCAAAGGCTGTTAAGGAATGCTGTGTTTGCTCCACACCTGTGAGAATCAAAGGAATTAATCAGGGAAAAACAAAGACAAGAAATTTTCAACACTTCAAAGCTGCTTGAACTTTACAGAGTTTTACATATTTTTGTTGAATCTTTTTCTTGCCTTTTTCAGAAACGGCAGAGACAGATCCTCACCAAATAGTAACCAATACATATTTAAAAAAAAATAAACCAATGATGTGCAATGTATATGTTATTCCTTTGTAGTGATTTAGTCTGGACTTGGTAGTGGAAGGCTACAGGGGTGGCTTCTTAAAGCAAAGAGCTGCCAGAAGCTTCCCCTGTAGCTGACAGGGAAAGCTGACAGCTGACAGTCAGCTCTAAGATGGACCCGCCACTGACCCAGGCCTAGCCAATTAGTAATGGAGGTAACACCTCTGTGATTAATGTATTCGAGAAGGGGAAGAAAGTTGTTGCTCAATTTTTAAACTGCGGTAGCAGCAGAAGGGAGGGAGAATGTGAGAACAACATCTCCACAGACGCCAAGGTCAGTGGAGGAGTGGGAGGAGATCCTTAGGTCCTGGAAGAAAGATTCCACTGAGACCTGTGGTGAGGACCATGGTGAGGCAGCTGTGCCCCTGCAGTCCATGGAGGACACCAGGGAGCAGAGATCCACTCACACCCCATGGGAACTATGTTGGAAACCTATGCTGGAGCAGTTGGTATGTGAAGGAATGCTTCTGTCATGGATGACCCATGTTGGGGCAGGGTGTGAAGAGCTGCCCCCATGTTGAAGTAGTTCATGAAGGACTGTCTCATGTGGGGAGGAACTCCGCCTTGCAGCAGTGGGAAGTGTGAGGAGGCCTCCTTCTGAGAAGAAGCAGCGGCAAAGTCCATCTGTGATGACCACAACCTCCATCCCCTGCACTGCTGAGGGGGAAGGAAGGAGAGTCCTGGGAAGAAAAAGGTTGGAAGGAGATATTTTAAGATTTGGTTTTATTTCTCTTTTTCCCTGCTATGTTCTGAGTGTTTATTAATAAATAAAACCAATTCCTCCCAAGTTGAGTCTGTTTTGCCTGTGACACTAATCACTGAGCAATCTCCCTATCCTTATCTTGACTCACAAACCTCTCATGATATTTCTCTCTCCTCTGTCCAGTTTAGGAGGCGAAGTGAGAACTTTGTGGCCACGTGGCACTCAGCCAGGGATAAACCACCACAGTCTTTTTGGTGCCCAGTGTGGGGTACAAAGAGTTGAGATAAGGACAGATCTGACCACAGTGTGCTGAATTTTGTTATACATTTTTCTTATATTAGTTAAATGAGGCAGCTAGTCACAATGCTGGTTCGATTGTTTACATAGTGGTGTTATGCACACTCTTACCTGCTATATCTGTTCCCTGCAGTGCTATTTATCACCTCAGGGACAGTAAAGGGGACCATGATTTTGTTGTACTGGGTTCTTTCAACTTAACGATTATATTGTTGGTTATGGGGCTTAGCTTTTATTTGTACATAGCATTGTTGTCACTCTCATACCTCAGGCTTTTCCTTTTGGAATTCATTAGTAATCTCACCCAATCTATGGAGAGGGCAGGAAGGGATACTTTCTTCCATCTGATTACCTCCCTGTCATGGTTTAGGCCCATCAGGGAACAAAAGACCACGAGTAGCCTCAAGTACCAAAGACTTGAGGATTGCTAAAGGGCAGGGAGAGCTTAATTGCCGCTTAAGGTGCAGGACAAAACAGAACAGGCTGCTCGGCTTGGGGAAGAAAACAGAAAATAATTTAATACCAACTAAAGCATAAAACCCCAAAACAGAACCAAAACAAAACAACACAGAATGGTACAGAGATGAAGAGT
>WBNH01011011.1:40033-76531 GCA_013401255.1 Urocolius indicus
CTTACACCTCCTGCCTGGCACCTCAAATTCCCGTCCCTAAATAGTGATCACAGAGGCGCCAGATTGGCCCAGCCGGGCCGGGGGGTGGGTCTGAACCCAGGAGTCGGGGGAGAGTCTAAAAAACTTTTACCGGGTCTTCACTGCAACCCGCTCCCCCTGTTACCAAGCAAAAGCAACTCCTTGCTAAACCATGACACTCACATTTCTACTTCTGGCTAACCACAACAGTCTTTGAGGACTTTAGATACTCTTGGGACATTCCAATCATCCTGCTTTTACTGTAATGTCTCCTGAGTATGTTTCACATCTTGCTTAGGGTTGTAAAATTTGCTAAGTTTCACTCAAAGATCTGCCCCAAGGCTGGATAGCAGTGGGTGGAATAGCATGTAGGAGAATATGAGCAGGTATCTAGAGAACTTCTCACCTTCAGTGGTTTAGAATTTCATCTCTGAACAGCTTCAGGACCCTGATAGAGTGATAGAATATTTGAAAAGAAAATGTGGTTATTCCAAAGAGGCACAACTGACTGCACTGTGCTGGACCTTGGCTAGTATCTACCAAATACTGCTCACAGCACTCTTAGTCAGCACTCTCAGGGGTAAGGGGAGAAAAATAGACCAACTGGCATGGCAGCTACTCCAACCCTAATGACACACACGTCCAGCAAAGGCCACCTGCATAGTCAGTATGAGGGGATCTCTCAATCAAGCTGGCCTTGCCCAACTAGAACTTCTACACGCTGTGGAAGGGGATAAAGTCCCTGCAGTACGTATGAAGAATATATTAGGAAGACATTTTGGGTTAATCCTGAGTTAGGCAAAGGCAAACTCATTTAGGGAATTGCTCTTGTCCAAGGACCTGGATGCACTTGGTGGGTAACACAGCAGGATGGGGAAGTTCAAAGCATATCTCAGGGAGATTTGATTTTAAGTGAGCCACTGAACTAAATGGTATTAATTACTAAATAAATACCACTTTGTCATAAAGACCCAGGGTTTCGTCCCATTGCAAAGGATGTATTCATGCACTGGATTGCCACAGCCAGTATTAATTTGGGCACTTCAAGCAACAGACTGTGGATTTGTGTGTCTGATTCAACAAGTGTCTTCTGTCTTCATGTTACTGCGAATCCTCTGTTCTGCCTCATGTGTTTCCAGCAATCTTTTGCCCTGAGTGTGTTCTTCAGAAAGAGGTGATCTATGAAGGACGTGCACCCAGAGCTGAGACTAGAGCAGCTGAAGCAGCGCAATGATACTATCTGAGCAGGAAAACCTGAAACACTGATATGACAGATAGGGAGCCCTATAGTCATGAGCTAAATTGACTCAACGTACCATGGACTGTGGGAATGATATCTGTATGTACATATGAGTGTAGATATGTATCAATGACAGAAAAATCTTGACAAATGATTGCAATGTGTAGGATCCAGGCATGATGTAGGTGATAAGAAATAAGGGTTGCATAGTGTCCCAGATTTGGCAGGGATGGGGTTAACTTCCCCCCGGGTGCCGGATGGGGGCTTGGCCAGGCCATTGGCTCTGCTATCAGGCTAGGGGTGTGGACAGCAGGCAGCTGCTCCTGTACTGCCTTGCTCTGCTCTCATTATCACTGCTGCTTCTCTCTCTGGTTCTATTAAACTATCCTTATTTCAGCCCACAAAGCTTTACGTTTTCCTTCTGATTCTCCTTCCCATGCTGCTGAGGTGGGCACACACCAACTGTGTGGTTTGGCTGTTGTCAGTTGGGCTTAAAGCACGCCAAAAATGGCACCCAATATGAGGCACAAACCTATGACCCTGGGATTAAGAGTCCGATGCTTTAACAACTGAGCTAACCAGGCCAGGCTGCTGGGTTATCACTGTGTGGGCTCTGCCAGCCCTGTGAGCCTCTCCAACCCTGTCCCACATGAAGAGAAGATAGTGGTGTTTCAGAGTTGTGAAGATGTTTAACTTTTCATTTTCCTTTTCACAAATCTGTAAAGTCATACTGAATGTGTAGGTATTTCAATGTAGAAAAGGAGCCTATGGTAGCATGACCCCAAACAATAAACATTTGAGAAATAACTTCGCATTGCACTTCTATAATATGCTAATACAGATAACCCAAATAATAACAGTTTACTTTAAATGACCAATCTGGCATTTCAAAATGTGAATGTTTGTATGTGTGCCGAAGGGAAAATAAAGTACATTCTTCCTAATGTCTGGCTACTTTATCAGAATAGCACTTTACATCTTTTAAGCAGCTGGTAGGCTGTTACATATGACTAATATATCAAGTTTCAATGCAGCTTTTATTCAAAGTTTAATAGAGATAATAGTAACATGAAAGCTATCCTCTAGGTCTTATAATTAAAAGGACAAAAGCCTGACAGTCATAAGAAGGAAACGTAAAGTTAATTACTTGCTTGTGTGCAGAATAAGAAGCTTATAATCTTAAGTAGTAGCCAATTTATAGGTTTGAATTCCTGAATACTTATGTATTAGGGGAATCATTTCAGTGTCTTCTGATAATTTCTTCATATAATTATGGTTAGACTCTTAGCTGTAGTTTAATTTACTGTGCCACTTCCCAACACGTCCCTTTCTCTATGATTTTGTTTACCAGAGCAAAGATTTCAGGCACTAATATTGTCTGAAAGCTTACAGTAAATCTAAACAAAAAAGATGCTTTACAGTCAGTGACAGCAGAAAATAAAAAGCTATAGTACTGAGATATTTGTTTGTAAATAGAAAATCCAGTAGGGGAAATGAAGTATTATCTTTTCTGTGTTTACCCTGAGGGTAAAATTAAGGTCAAATTTAAAAATAAATACATGAGTTCTCTATGGAAAGAGTTTTCAGCTAATTTTAGTGTCTATCATCATATTTCAATTTTCCTATTCATTTACTCTCCTGGGAAATAAAAAAAGTCAAGAGGTGTAATGCTGTAGATGTAGAACCAGCAAACTTTTTGAAGTTGCTCTTGAGGTTTTTAATATTATTATTTCCTGATGTACATCATTTACAACTCTATTTCTTTCATCTTGCTGCTGAATCCTAAGTCAGAAAAACTATCTGAAAATTCCTTGAGCATATAGAAAATTGGTGTAGCACAACAAACCTACATAGGTGAAAACTTATTTGAGACTATATTTTATGAATAAGTCAGCAGCATAAGCAGATGGTATGATGGCACAACTGATAAAGTAAATTAATGTCTGTCAAGTATTTGTCTTTTTTTTTAAACAAAGGATTTAACAGCAATGAAAGAAAGAGAGAAACAGAAAAGAGAGAGAGAAAGGGAGAAAGAAAGAGTGAGAAAGAAGAGAGAGAGAGAAAGAGAGAGAGAGAAAGAGAGAGAGAGAAAGAGAGAGAGAGAAAGAGAGAGAGAGAAAGAGAGAGAGAGAAAGAGAGAGAGAGAAAGAGAGAGAGAGAAAGAAAGAAAGAAAGAAAGAAGTGAAGGGAAGTGAATACTTGGTTTCTACCTTTAAGAATGATGAGTACATGATACACCACACCAAAGGCTGGGCTGTTAACTGGAAGAGAATTTTGTTAATGGAGTTATCACAGTGGAAGTGAGAACAATTTTTTTAAATGGAACATAGTTTAAATCAATTCTGAAAGCATAGATATGAAATTTGAGAAGTAAGGAAAGGGGTTTGCTACTCTGTCAGAAAAAAGACAGTGAAGTAAACTACCCATATTTCAGAAGGCATTGAACGGATTATAAAAAACTACAGGGCTATGAGTTTTCCAGCACTAACAAGCAGGAGGCAAAGCCTTGCCATATTTTAATTATACCCTTAAAATTAATTCCAATAGAGAAGCATTGCATACTTTTAATGTAATCTTGCAGAATGATAAAATAGAAACATGTTTATCTGAGATGTTTATCTCTTTAGCTGAGCTTTCTATAACGTTTTCCAAAACTTCTCCCCATTTCTCAGTAGTCAAGAAACTGCAATAAGCACCAATAAATTTTCAGGATAAATTGAATCCAAAACAGGTTATTTGTCCATGATGGTTACATGACTTCATTAACACAATCATAAAATTATCATGTAAGTGTGAAGGTTATCTTACATTGGGAGAAAATTAAAAAAGTTAATCAAAAAGTACCATCATGTTGAGGTCCCACAGACCTCCTTAAATTCTGTAAGTTTCTCTTCTGATTTTAATTTTACTCCCCATTATTAATTTAAGATTTAAACTAAGCAGTAAATAAATAAGGTAAATAAGATAGTCCCTGTGTTTTTATACCATTAAATACTGGTGTTTTAAAATACTGTGTATTATCTTATTATGTCTATGCATGTAATAGCTAGATCTGCCCAGCCACTTCCACTTTCATTGCCATTTATTTTGTATTTATAATACTAATTAGATTGCTCTCTATGCCTTCTAAAATAAAGTGTTGCCATGGCATATAGTTCAAGGTAAAATGCTGATACAATTAAATCCACATAATACATTAGATTAAAGTCAAATCAAATAAAATGATTTCCCAGAAGTGACATAATGTCTTGATGGATTTGTGTACAATACTAAGTTATTGGGGCATAATTGTAGAGAGCACAATGGCTAACAGAGAAAATTTACATGATGTTGTGAAAATACTATTACTGAAATAACATTTCCTTTCCCTAAAATATACAAAGATATAAAAAATGTATTAACACACAGATGTTATATTTTTATCAATTATTTACAATTTGCATTTACACTGTTACATCTGTGTCAACTGCTGATGTCATAACAGTTGATGTCATAACCAGTAACAGTGGCATTATCCACTTACTCAAAATTAGTCAAATGCAAAATTAAGTCCCTTTTTTGCACATGGGAGATATACAGTGAAGAGTCTGGAGCCTTTCAAGGGATCCCATTTTAATTCAGTAGGTCTGCTACCTCGTAGGACTTCAAAAAGTTGAGCAGTATATCTATTTTGATTATGAATTTATTGTAATGAACTAACAGCTAATACCATTTTAACTAAAGGTAAAAGAGTTAGATTATGATATGGACATCACATTCATTCTCTTGTATGTGAGTATAGCTTAACCATACAGTGACTGAATATCTGTTCCTCTATTGATGGCACTTATTTTTTAGAGATGGATAACAAATGTTTGTAATATATAATTATGTATTAAAGACTTATATCTGTCTTCATAACTTCAATATCAATCACAGAGGATTAATTATATACATTCAGAAGAATCACTGCATTGGATAGATTTGGATTCATATTAAAAGGTATTAAAAAGGTAGCATTTTAGCAGTCATAAATTGAATATCAGTTCCCACTTAATTTATGTCACAGCTTGGATTAAAAATGGTGTAATGGCCACTGTCTGGTATTGGAGAGACTATATTTGTTTTCAGAAAAATAAAGTATTATAGTTCATGATAATACTTAAGCTTTTATATTTAAAACATATGTATAAGAACAATTACATTTCACATGAATGTGGAAAATTACACTATGACATCAGTGTGAGTATCAAAATATCATGGAATTATTTGCTATAGCATGTTCTTGCAGTGCTGTTTCACATGGTCCCTCCTGCCAATTCTGCCTTCCAAAGAATTTGATGGACATCTGGGTGAGTGTTAGAGCCATACAGCTCTCTTACAATTACCTGACTTCAAATCAATCAACATCTGTCCTAATCATGACAGTCTACCAGGTTGACACTCTAGAGTATCACATTTGTGGTTTGGTATTTTCAGTAGTCCCATTCATTTCTTTATTAGCTACAATTCATAGATGAGAAAGATTCAGGTGAGGAAACCTCAAGAACCAATCTACTAACAACTGCCTCACTGGTAACAGGCAGCAGGCACCGTAAAAAGAAGTGATGGGTGCTTGTTGTGGGTAACTCACTGCTAAAAGGCACCGAGAGACCGATCTGTCCATCAGATGAGGACTCACAAGAGATGTGCTGCCTGCCAGGAGCCAAGATCTGTGATGTGGCTAAGAGAATGCCACAGCTTTTCGGGGACAAAAGCTACTATCCCCTACTCCTCTTCCATGTGGGTGTGAACGATTACCACAATGGAGGAGGATTATAAAACTGTGAAGAAGTAAGTGAAGGGTAGGGAGGCTCAAGTTATCTTTTCATCCATCCTGCCTGCCAATGGAAAGGGACCAGTCAATAATGGAAAACTCATGTGAGTTAACTCCTAGCTTAGAGGTTGGTGCTGATAAGAAGGTTGTCGTTTTTATGACAATGGGACCTTCTTCAATGACTGTAATATGATATGGCAGGATGGAGTTCACCCGTCTCACAAGGGCACTTTGGGAATAGACTAGCCAATTTGGTTATGAGGGCTGTAAACTGAAGGGTTGTGAAATGGCAAAAGTGCCATCCCATCCAACAGGGAAACAGGTCAGGGCAGGAAATGCAGTGAGTGCTCCTCAGCCCTGCACCAAGATGAGATGCAGAAGGCTGACCACCGTGAGATAGTATCAAATGAGGGAGGATCCTCTTGCATCCATCCAGGGAAATCTGTCTGCTCAAGCAAGCCCCTGCGTTGCCCGTGAACCAACACATGCAGCCTGGGGAATAAGCAAGAGGAACTGCAGATGTAGGTGTGGACGCAGGACCATGATCTCGTTGTAGTTACAGAGACGTGATGGGATAGATCCCATAACTGGAGCATCGCCATAAAGGTTATGTGCTATTTAGGAAAGACAGGACAAGGCAAGGAGTGGAGTTGCTCTCTATGCGAGGGAACAATTAGAGTGCATCCAGCTCTGCATGGGCGGGGATGAGGGGCAGGTTGAATGTTTATGGGTGAGAATTAAGAGGTAGGGTAATGTAGGTGATGTTGTTATGGGAGTTTGCTACAGACTACCTGATCAGGAAAATGAAGTAGATGAAGCCTTCTAAAACAGTTGAGGGCTGCCTCACAATGCCAGTCCCTGGTCCTCATGGGGGCTTTAATCTACCTTAATATTTCCTGGCAGAGCCACTCAGCTAAGCACCCACAGTCCAGGAGGTTCCTGCAGAATGTTGATGAGAACTTTCTGTCACGGATGCTCAAGAAGCCAACAAGGAGAAGTGTGCTGTTGGACCTTCCACTAACAAAAAAGAGTTTGGTTGGGGATGTGAAGGCTGGAGGCAGCCTTGGCTGTGGTGACCATGACATGGTGGAGTTCAAGATCCTCTGGTGAAGAAATAGCACACTAAGCTGGGTTGCAGCCCTGGGCTTCAGGCAAGATGACTTTGGCCTCTTTAAAGATCTGCTTGGAGTAATCTCATGGGAGAGGATTCTAGACGGTAGGAGTGCCCAGGAATGCTGACTGATCTTCAATTGACACTTTCTCTGAGATACTTTCTCCGTGTGTTCCCACAAAACCATTAAAAACCATTAAAAGGAAGCAAGAGGCCTACACAAATGAACAAGGAACCACTGAATCTACTCAAGGAAAATAAAGAAATCTGTATAAGGTGGAAGAGGAGCCTGATTTCTTGGGAAGAGTACAGGAACATTGCCAGTGTGCAGGAAAAAAACCAGGAAGGCCAAAGCCCTTTTGTAACTAAACCCAACAAAGGAAGTAAAGGAAAGCAAGAAGGGCTTTTTCAAATACATCAGCAAGTGGCTTGAGAGTTAGGCAGAGAGGAACCTCATGAGGTTCAACAAGGACAAGTGCAGAGTCCTGCACCTGGGAAGGAACAACCCCATGCACCAGTACAGACTGAGGATCGACTTGCTGGAGAGCAGCTCTGCAGAGAGACCTGGAAGTCCTGATTGATAATAAACTAACCATGAGCCAGTAAAAGCATCAGCCACTAATGTGCCCTAGTGGCCAAGAAGGCCAATGGCAAA
Source organism: Urocolius indicus (assembly GCA_013401255.1). Lineage (NCBI taxonomy): Eukaryota > Metazoa > Chordata > Aves > Coliiformes > Coliidae > Urocolius > Urocolius indicus. The sequence continues at coordinate 47,853 of WBNH01011011.1, forward strand.
GAGTGTGGCCAGCAGGTCAAGGGAGGCTCTTCTCCCTCTCTACTCTGCCCTGCTGAGGCCTCATCTAGAGTCTTGTGTCCAGTTCTGGGCTCCCCAGCTCAAGAGGGACAGAGAACTGGATAGAGTCCAGCACAAGGCCACCAAGGTGATCAGGGGACTGGAGCATCTCTCATACGAGGAAAGGCTGCGGGAACTGGAGCTGTTCATCCTGGAGATGAGGAGATTTTGGAAGTTGTTATTAATATTTACAAATATCTAAATGATGGCTGTCAGGAGGTTGAGACATCACATTTTTCTGTTTTATTTAGTGACACGATAAGGAGTAAGGGAAAGAAGCTGGAACACAAAAAGTTCCATTTAAACATAAGGATAAACTATTTTACTGTGGGGGTGATGGAGCTCTGGAACAGGCTGCCCACAGAGGGTGTGGAGTCTCCTTCTCTGAAGGTTTCCAAACCCACCTGGATGCATTCCTGAGTGACTTGATCTAGGTGGATCTGCTTTGGCAAGGGGGTTGGACTAAATGATAGTTAAAGATCCCTTCCAACCCCTACCATTCTGTGATTCTATGAATTCCACTGCTGTTTCCTACTGATCATTTGTAAGTACTTCTCCTTCATGTAATTTGGCACCTAATTTGCAACTCAGGAGGGTTCATTTCTCAGCAACAGCAGTGGAAGAAGGTGTGAATTGAGCAGCAGGGGACAAGTTCAATCACCCACTGACCAGTCATTCCAGGATCATGCAGGAAGTGGTATAGTAAGCAAAACATGCTTCATCTTGGAGCAATTCGCTACGTGGTTGGGTGATGAAATACATTTGCTGTACATATCCAATAATGTACTTTCTGGAGAGAGTACCATCTAATCTCCTGTATTCCCATTTCATGGATTCTGAAACTGGATTTGTGTCATTGGATTGGCAGATCTGGATCTGAATATGCATTTCTCATAATGTATGATGCACTTATATTTGGATCTAAGGGTTAGGATCCCTACTTTTTAAAGTCTTCTTTTATTTAGGTTAAGATCCAGAACACTCTTATAATTAAAGTCTTAACATTCTTGATTTATGTATGTTCAACTCTAGTATGTTAACCTACCCAATACCCTTCAATGAGGAGATGATTGGCTTGACAGATAAGGGGAGAACAGCAGAAAAATTGTTGTTCTCTGCAGCTTGGAGAATAGAAGGTTCAGGAGGCTGAGATCTTATCAATATGTATAAATACGTCATGAGAGGGAACAAAGAGAGATAAGCCCACTGACATGACAAAAGACAATGGACAAAAACCAAAACATGGGACATTTTGTATAAACCTAAGAATCAAAGATTAACTTGTTTACAGTGAAAGTGGGTTAATACTGGTACAAGTTGCCCAGAGATGTTGTGGAGTGTCCATCCTTGGAAATGTTTAGAGTCAAACTGAACATGACCTTGGGCATCCTGTTCTGGGTGACCCTGCTCTAAGAAGGTGTCAGACTTTATGGTCTCCAGAGACAGCTTCTGACCTCAATGCTGTTGCAGTTCTCTGTTTCCACTCTTTTGTTAGCTTGCACTAAAGTCATAGAATCATACAATGATAGGGGTTGGAAGGGACTTTTAGAGATCATCTAGTCCAACCATTTTGCTAAAGCAAGTCCACCTAGATCAAGTCACACAGGAATATAGCCAGACGTTCCTTGTCCCTCTTGAGCAAGGGATCCCAGAACTGGACACAATACTCCAGATGAGGTCTCATCAGGGCAGAGTAGAGGGGGAGCAGAACGTCCCTTGAGTCTATCACAAGCAGATTCATTTTAGGAGATTGTCACTGTTCTCAGAATCAATTAAATTAAAGTATTACTGACTAAACCAAATTCTCCAATTTATATGCAAAATTGCATGTGTGGCAAAGAAGCACATACATAGCTGAGAGCATAAACCATCCCAGGTACTGTACATTATTTATGATGAAGTTCAACGCTTTTTGTATTTCATTTTTCCTTCACCATTTAAGCAAGAGTGCTACTACTAAAGACAAATGAAAATATTTACAGTAGAAGATCAGGAGATGCTTTTTTTTAGGCTCATGATAAAAAAATAATGCATAGTTTTATGCTTTGGGAATTCATTTCCCATGTCCTGCAAAATATAATACTAAGATGGGTTGTAATGGATCTGGTTGATCTGGTGCAAATACCGTAAGATATGATTTCCCCTTTGGCTAACAAGAATTTGCTAATTATTAGCATGAAAGATTAAGTGTTTTAAAAGAACAGTGAGAAGGAAATTGCAGTGAAAAAAAAATCATATTACAAACTTGCAGCAACACTTATTCCCATTAAATATGAATCATTTATTAAGAAAAGTGACCGTAAGTGATACACATGCATTCACAGATAACTCAGTGTGAGGAATATGAAATTAATGGGAAATAAAGCAATCCTTGTAATGTCCTGTTTAATGACTGGATGGCTAGTCAATTCTAATGTAGCATGAAGCACTCTGAAGGGTCATGATATTAGAGCCTTGCCTCACTTCTGGTTATTGTATAGCAAACTTAGTACTGTGAATTGTGCAGGATATGTCTCTGTGCCTTGATTAGATACATTCTCTAGAAAAAGCACAGTCAGATGTGATTAAGAATGCAGGAAGTTATAACAAGTAAAAATTTAATCAATTACCCCTAGGAACAAACATAAATGCTAGTGACTAGGGTCCATATCTGAGGTATTTGGGTCTCCTACCTTTTATTTGAAGAAACAGGTGTAAGAAACTAGAATCAAGAAACAGGAATTAATTTCTTCAAATCCTATCTTATTACTGTTTTTAAAAAAGAAGATCATAGAATCACAGAATGGATTGATTAGGAAAAGACCTTTGAAAATATCCAGTCCAACTTCCCTGCAGTGTGCAGGGACATCTTTCACTAGATCAGGTTGCTCAGAGCCCCATGCAACCTGACCTTGAATGATTTCCAAGGATGGGGCATGTACAGGTGAATGTACAACAGAGATGGTAAATGGAGGCATTTTTTAAAGATGCAATATCTAATTACTCTTTCTGATTCTAATAGAGTGTGGACATACATCTGTGTTATTGAAATTACAAGGGTTTTAAAGGGTTATTCACCTATTAGAATAAATTATAAGGGAGATGTCTTGCCTAAATTTTCAACCACCATACTGAGGCTTCTTCCTCAAAAAAAGGCAAATGAACATCAAGATACTTGGCAATTCCTCAAAAGGAAATCTTTTATGTGTAAACCATTAAGTTATTTCCTTCTCTCAAGACTCGTATTCTCTGTGCAATTCCTGAGTAGACCCAGTAAAAGACCTAAAGATGGCTTTATCTTCTCATCACATATTTCTAGATTTTATGGAGAAAAAAATATGAAGGATCAAAGATAAAGAATAAAAACACAGCAAGATGATCTGATTTGAGCTCCATAGTATCGGTTACAGAAGTTTCAGTTAGCTTGTTGGGTGTGTACATTTGTATGTTTAAAGGCTGCAGGGCCTGTGTGAGGAGAGGCTGGGGCCGCCCTGAGCCAGACACAGCTGGTTCCAGACTTCTGCAGCCCATCCACCACAGGGCACCGCTCAGCCCTGTCGCCCTTGAGGGTGCATATTGAGTGGGGTCATGTTGAAGAGCGGGCAAAACACTGCACAGGCAGAAAAGAAGGGGCGGGGGAAGTGATAAATCATCATGTGAACCCCAAGGCAGGAACAAAAGGAGGAGAGGAGGCACTCCATATCTCAGAGCAGAAATTGCCCTAAAGTCCTTGGAGAGACCATGATGAGGCAGATGTCCACACTGCCCATGGCAGACCCCATGCTGGAGCAGGGGGATATTCCTTAAAGGAGCTGCAGCCCATGGAGGTCTCACACCAGAGCAGGCTTATCCTAAGTGGCTGCAGCCCATGAAAAGAACTCACACTGGTGCAGAGGAAAAGTGTCAAGAGGAAGGAGCAGCAGAGAGGAACCACTGTGTACTGACCATAACCTCCTGTTCCTGTTTCCTATATGCTTCTCAGGTGGTAGAGGAATCAGGTGACCGGAGAGGAAAAGTATTTCTTTAATATATGTTTCTCACTACTAGAATTTACTTTAATTGGTAAGAAATTATATTTCCCCAAGTCAAGTCTGTTTTCTTGTAATGGTCATCAGTAAGTGACGTCCTTGAATTTGTCTCAGCCCACAAGCTCTCTCTCATCCTATTTCTTCCCCCATCCCATTGAGCATTGGAAGTGAGTGAGCAGCTGGGCAAGAGTTTGTCTGCTAGCCAAGGCTAACTTGTCATTATATGTTGAGTCTTACTCAAGATTTAGCCGACAGATATTCCCACAAAATTTTCTCCATGAAATTCTCATTAAAACAAAAATCCTTGTGACAAAAAGAAAGGCAGATCTTTTACATCCAATTTAGACCCTGCTCTGCAACCCAATTTATTTTAGAATTCATTGGAGCTTTCTGAAAGGCTTTAGCTTAAGAAGTAAAAAAGTTTCTAGCATAGGTACTTTGTTATTAGTAAAGCTTATCCTTGACTTCATTTGTAAGTCGAGTTATAAAGCCTGTCTTATTTCCTTCCCTTTCATTTTTATTATCCAGGTTCTTATAAAAGCAGGAGTTATAATGCATTATTTTAAATTCATTAGTCTACATTTTTTATCTGATGGGTTTTTTTTCTTCTCAACAGTCTGTTTGTACTGGTTTTCCTCTTACTGTTAAAGAATCTCCAATGTCTCCAAAGCATTATGGGTTCTCCAAGGCACTTGTGATCACTCCAAGACTGGCCTTGTCAGCAAGCTTTATCAAGTACTTTCATCTTTAATTTAGTAAACACAGAGTTTCTATGTTGAAAAAAAAAAAGGTGTACACTCAGAGTTTACAGCTGGGAATTTGTCTATGATATTGTAAGGAAGAAGCTTTTGTTTCCAGTAAAACCAACACTTGCTTTTAATTAGAGACAAAATGTGAATAAAGGTGTAATGTGATTTGTTAGAACTATAAACATAAATGGAAAATTGGTGTTATCTGGTTCTTCAGTAGTGCTTCAAGACTGCATTGAACCCTTTAATCATAGAATCATAGAATGGTAGGAGTTGACAAGGACCTTTACAGATCATCTAGTCCAACCTCCCTGCAGAAGCAGTAGACTTAATCTTAAACAAAACAAAACAAAGCAAAACAATTGCACTTTATTATAATTTGTGATTCTTCAGCAAATGCAAAAATATTTGGATGCCTCACCAAGAATTTGGGCTTCCTCACTCATGAGCTGAATCTTGAAACCATTAGTAAGAAGAAAAAAATGAGGACAGAATAAACTCAAGAAACTCAGCAATGAATAAATTGACATATCTGTTGTTCAGGAATTTTCCCGCTCTAAGAAGTCCCTTGTTATGGTTAAATGCTGTTTGTTTCAAGAGTGGCAACAGTTCATGTACATGACATATCCCTCTCTCCGTTCCCTGTTACCACCTGGACCTTCCTAGGGAGTGACTGATGACAGACCTGTTTGTGAGATTTCATGATAATATCTCATTTAAAGAGAATATCACTGATGAAAAATAACTCTTTAAAGATAGCTAATTCAGGAAACAATTGCATCTAGCATTATCTGGTCTTTCATTCAGTCTGCTCACAGTTTCACATTCAGGATTTGCAGAATCCAGACCGCAAGTTATTCCATCAAAATGTCCAAAGAAAAGCTATGCTGTCTGAAAAAAATTATATTCACATATACAGCAGCTAGGGAAGTCTTCTTCAGGGACATTAACAGGTTTGAGTTCTCAGCAATAAATCTTGCCTATGCATGATCCACCACTTCAGAACAGCACAGATCCACCCACCAAAAATTGAGATACCTGGTATTTAAAAACATTAAATTCTCCCCTTATATTTACATCAAATTTCTATCTTTTCATTTACTGAAGTTCAACTCCGTTAGAACAGACAATTCAATTGCACATATATGTGTGTGTGTTTGTGTGTGTATATGGTGAAGAAGACTGTAGTTCCAAATAGGCAAAGATAAAGAAATTTGAGTAATGTGGGAAAATTAGGCAGAGAAATGGAAATAGAGGAGTCTGATACCATCAGCAGTGTAAACGAGATCAAAAGACCTTGTCAAAAATGCAGAGTGGAAATTGGCACCAGTGCACCTGTGGAGGACTGCTGGTCTTATCTTCCCTAGAAATTACTTTCATGGGTGTTTTAAGAAATAACCTGGGAAGCATTTTTCTATGTGTCTTAGATACATGTGACTATAACCACACACATGATGTGTGATACACAACATTAAAAAAAATAGTATGCTCCAATGTAATTAAAGTTTAAGTATAATGCAATAGCCTAAGGAAGTGAAGACAGCATGTTGAGTTGGCCTTATCCAGTTACTGTGATCTTGTAGCAGAGATTTTAATGGAATATAGTACTTACATAAGTATGCCTTTTTTTTTCTTTCCAAATCAATATATTGTATTGTCTGTCTTCATTCTCCTTTATACTATGGTCGACTTTTCCACACATATCGTTCTTGGTCTATATTTTTCTTTATATGTACTTCTTTTTTTTTCTAATGAGTAATTTAAACCACCATAAAAAGTATTAAAAAAAGAAATTAGGATAAAGGAAATTGTACTCAGAGCTTTCCTTCTGTAATTCTGGTTGTGAATTATGCCTTTGGTTGAATGACATTTGCTTTTTTCATCATTCATTAATCAGTACTTTAATTAATAATATTAGACATGCAAGATTTTAATATCATTACTATTGTATTCTTTGCTTCCATATTGCCCAGTTTCTATGGATGTTTTTGGGAGGAGAGTTATTATCTGTTATACTCCTGAATATGAGGTATTTATTTCCATAGCATCCTCCTTATCTCCCAATGTTACATTGTCTTCCTCCACCTCTGATACTAACCTCATTCTCCAGTTCATTGTACATGCAACAGAGCAACTTCTAATGAAACTCCAAATAACTTGCTTAAAATAAGCTTCTTCTCTTGATAAAGCAAAGCTAGCACACTAATTTTCAATGTCTCTCTTGGATGCAGGAAGATGGCTATGCTTGCAGTACAATTACTTGCTTTTACTTCCTTCAGATAAAACCAGTACTGTTTTTATTTAAGTCTATGGCAAATCTATATTATGAGTCACTCTCTGTAAGGTCACTGTAGGTCCATTACATCACAGGGAGAGGCACAACTCAGCCTTGCATTTCTGTATTATATCACCGGAACATTTCTGCCAAGTTTTGTCAGCAGCAGGAAGGGTCAGGTTCAAAATCTATGAGTTCTTTGTAAAATTACAAAACAAAACCAGATGAGGATTCATTCAAGCACCTGGGAAAATGAAACCCTTCCTTCGAAGGCCAAAGGTAGTCAAGACTTTCTTATTTTCAAGGGGTATATAATTTTGTGCATAGTTAAAAAAAATGTATGTTAAAGTGGGAGAGAGTACAAGCAATGAGTAATTAGCAAAACCTAAATAAGGCATAAAGCATATAGTCCTAAATTAGTTTTTACAATAAACTTTTTCCTTTGCTTCCTTATGTGATGATGCAAGTACCCACTGGATGAATGGCACTTTGACAAATATTTTTCTCGATTTTAGTCTCTATCGACCTGCATTTATTTTCTTTTAGTTACTGACAATTCAGACTCTGGAATCCACTTGGATGTGTCCATTTCTAGTCCCTCAATAGAAATACTGAGCAACTTCTTTAACATGCATGCGCAGAGGCTCTTATTAGCAGAGGCTTGGTATATAATCTATTAGCAAATCAGAGCCATCTTATTTGTGGCCTGCTCAGACAATGGACAGGGGATCATAAATCTAAACCCACTCCATAAGGGGAATGTACTCATTAAGTTACCTTTTGAAGGCACCTTTAAGAAGAAAACCCTTTGTATTTCCCCCCCTCCGCTACCCACCCTGGTCAGCTGCTGTAGATACATCTTTTTAATGCCAGATTCATCTGTAGCATTCTCCAAAGCTATGTTGATTTTAACTCTGTGGCTATTTGAGAAGAAGGCTGTGATAGTATCTAATTCTACTCTTGATGTGTCTAGCAGCTTCAGCACAAAGATCCCATCACCCTTCAGGAACTGTGTAGAGGCACATTTGGGGCCTGTGGCATTTGATGCATACTACAGAGAGTTCTTCTGTGTTTCAATCAGATGACACATAGAGTACCAGAGTATTCCTATATCTGAAACTTGCTTAATTTTAACCTCTATGTTAACAAAATATTTGTACTGCCAATTTAGAGGCTGTTCGCTGCAAAACGTCTTCCATGTGATTTCTCCTCCTGGTCAACTGTAAACTGCAGAGTACTCATTCATTTTTGACCCATGAAAATGAATGGAGTGATATGATCCTTAAACACCACACATTTGTCCTTTCTCATTTATTTCAGCTGTGTCTAGAAGCTAGAGGATAGTGAACCCAGTTTCTTTGTTTAATGTGGAAGAATGTCTAGTGAAAGCTGAAACAGTACTAGACTTTCAGCACTTTAAATTTGAAGTGTAGAATCAGTTCTAAGGATTTGTATTTATTGGTTCATATCCCAGCTGAGGATATGAACCATAATCTCCAAGTCAAGCACATGTAATGCTATCGTCTGATACACATAGCCTAAGAGTAAGAAATTGAAAGATCATTAGTTCAAGTTTCCACTGAGTCAGAACTCATATAACCTCTGATATTAGAAAGGTACACAACGCCTTTCCATCACAGAAGGTAGTCTATTCAAGTAAAAAAAAAAAAAAAAAAAAAAACCTGTTGGTTTTAGAGGCAGAAGAACAAACCATAGACATTTAAATCGTAAGAGTTAAGTTCTTCTGTTTCCATTTGGCCTCCTAGGTGACCGAAGTTTACAGATGATTTGAAACAGATGATGCAGAAAGTAAAACAACAATACCACCAACAGTTGAAGTTTGAGAATCAATTGAGATTTTTGTCCATATGTTCTTCAGGAGGTAAAGGCAAGTTTCTTGAACTGACTAATTAGCAAATATGTTCTACTTGGTGAACAGTTTAATTCTTTATCCATTACTTGCCTTCATTTGGTGGCTCATTTTTTCTAATGTGATAGGATTTTTTTTCAGTTTGTGGATAAAGCGAAATAGACTGAGGCATTAATTAAGGGAATTTTAAGGAATTTTAATTATTTTAATTATTCCCCTCAAAGTTCACGGTTGATGCTTTCTGCCATTTTGTAACACTTCAATGCATATTTTCACACAAAATCTCATGAACTTTTGTACAGAAATGAGAAGTAAAGAAATTACTTTCAAATCTTGTGAAAGATTCCACTCCTCAAAAAGTAATTTCTTTTCCTGAAAGTAGAAGCAAGATAACCAAGACTAATATAAATGAAATGTGCATGATTTTTGGTTAAAATATGTTAACAAAATATTGATTTTAAATCAGAATAGTCAAGAAATGCTGAAGATGTTAATCAAGTTTCATTCAATTTCAAGTCAAAGTTGTTTGTAAAACAAAGTTGTTGGACAGCTTGAAAGCTATTCAACAGTAGAAAAAATCAGGTTCAGTCCAGCTTGCTTGCCCTCAACAAAGGGCATAATAGATAAATTGCATGTCTTAAGTAGTTATATCTGACTTCAATTTATTAGAAACATTGTTCTCCATCCATTCCAGCTGAAAATTGCCAATACAGAAGGACAAGGTCCACTGAGAGAGGAGCATGTCAACGCCATCCAAGACAAGATCTTGCATCAGGCTTTTGCTCATAAGATGATCCAAAATTGAAGATCCTGATTTGACATAAATTAAGGGAGTATCTAGTCCCTCATTGCTGGTAATACCTAAAAACCTTCCTGTTATGCTGTTGCTCTTGTTCTGCAGCGTACTAATGTGCCACGTTTCCAACCATTTTAACCTATTTTCCTCTTTACTAAAAAAGCATGAAGAGCTAGCAGGAAGATTAATGGAGAGTTATGGGCTATAAAGCATATTTATCATTGTACCTCTTCTATCAGATGTATAGAACCTCTGAGTCAGTGACTCAGAATGTGGATGAGCCTGGAAATTTATTAAATCTGTCTGACAAGGGAACATCTTTATAAAACATTAGAAAGCTGAAAGAATTGACAGAAGCAATTGCTCTTGTTGCATGAACCAGTTTGCATGTAATTTTGTGAATATCTTCAAGTCTTCTTAGGCTGGAGAACACTGGGTCCTGATAGGATGCATCCTAGAGTGCTGAGGGAGCTGACTGATGTGATTGCTAAGCCTCTCTCCATCATCTTTGAACAATCATGGAGGACAGGTGAGGTACCTGACAACTGGAGAAAGGACAGTGTCACTCCAGTCTTCAAAAAGGGCAGGAAGGGCGACCCAGGAAACTACAGGCCGGTCAGCCTCACCTCCATCCCTGGAAATGTGATGGAACAACGCATCCTGAATGTTGTCACTAAACATATGAAGGAAAAAATGGTTATCAGGGAGGGTCAACATGGATTCACCAAGGGGAAATCCTGTTTTACCAACCTGATAGCCTTCTATGAGTGCATAACTGGCTGGCTATATGAGAGGAGAACAGCGGATGTCATCTACCTTGACTTCAGCAAGGCTTTTGACACTGTCTCCCATAACATCCTCATGAGAAAGCTCAGGCAGTGTGGGCTGGATGAGTGGACAATGCGGTGGATCGAGAGCTGGCTGAATGACAGAGCCCAGAGGGTGGGGATCAGTGGCACAGAATTGAGTTGGAGGCCTGTGGCTAGTGGAGTTCCACAGGGATTGGTTCTGGGGTCAGTCTTGTTTAACATCTCCATCGACGGCCTGGATGAGGGGACAGAGTGTACCCTCAGCAAGTTGACTGATGACACCAAACTGGGAGGACTGGCTGATTCCCCAGAAGGCTGTGCTGCCGTTCAGTGGGATCTTGGCCGGCTTGAGAGTTGGGCAGAGAGGAACCTCATGAGGTTCAACAAAGTGCAGAATCCTGCATCTCCGGAGGAACAACCCCATGCACCAGAACAGGCTGGAGTTTGACCTGCTGGAGAGCAGCTCTGCAGAGACCTGGGAGTCCTGGTTACCAATAAACTAAAGATGAGCCAGCAATGTGCCCTGGTGGCCAAGAAGGCCAATGGCATCCTGGGATGCATCAAGAAGAAGATAGCCAGCAGGTCAAGGAAGGTTCTCCTTCCACTCTGCTCTTCCCTGGTGAGGCCTCATCTGGAGTACTGTGTCCAGTTCTGGGCTCCACAGCTCAAGAGGGATGAGGAACTGCTGGAGAGAGTCCAGCACAGGGCCACCAAGATGATTGGTGACTGGAACGTGATCTAGATGGACGAGTTTCTGCAGAGGGGTTGGACTAGATGATCTCTAAAGGTTCCTTCCAACCCTGCCATTCTATGATTCAGCTCCTGGTAGATGATGATTTACCAATTGTTCTGCGTATTTGTAGTCACTGTATCAGAATTAAAAAACTTCTAGAAAAAAAAAAGTATCTGTAATCTACCCTTCCCAAAAAAAAACTTCCTGAAAAAAACTAATCTATCAAGGAGAACAACTCTATAATAATTAATAAATATTTGGATAGGAGATAGGCTTAATCTAATCAGAATATTTGGGATAGATTTAATCTAATCGGGCCTTATATCTTTCTGCCTCATGTCTTGACATTTTCTTCATACACAATGGAAGGATTTTTTTTTTTTCAAACTGCATGCAAACTGTTCGAGCAAGATTTTAAGAAAACCCAAAACTAAAAAAAATCTGAAAGAACTATTGAATTACATACAGCATTTCAACTTGTAATTTTTACTTTGAATATTATTTTCACTTGCTGCATGAGTTAGAGTTGTAGTTCATACTGACTCTTCTATGAAGAGTCTGTGCTTTCAGGTAACTGAAGAGATAGGCAAATCTTGCTGTTGTCGATTCACATCTTGGTTATGCAGCTGATCACACACTTATCCAGCTCTCACTCATCTTTACCAATAACAAATTACAGGATTTGAAATGTTGAAGTCTGGTCTGGATAGTGATTTTGGATTGTTGAAACAGCTGGAGATGAAGCATACGAAATTTTATAGACACAAGAGTTAGATTTGCACCAGTGAATTGCTGAATGCTTTCTGCAAAATAAGTTAAAAGCAACACAAGAACTGAATCATTCAAATAACGCACAACCAAATTCTGAAATGTAATTGAGCTGTTTGTTTCTATTCTTTATTCTTGTTCTCAAATACTATGTGGTTAAAATTTACCATACTGACAAGAGTGGCAGTATAAACAGAACAATAGGCTTCATCTTTGTGCTGAAAAAGTCAGCAGTAAAAATTAGAGATCAGCATAGTTAGCAGGTCCAATTCAATCCCTGCAGAGATTCACTTACCTTAAGGATGGAATTTTGTAAGAATGGGAAACCAAAATGAAAGGAAGACCAGGAAAAATAAGCAAAGAATTTTTAAAAGAAAATGCTTTTTTTCGTAATAAATGGTATATGAGTAAGGCAAAAATCTGTACAAGGAAGGCAATTATAACTGTTTTCATCTCTGAAAGTTTTTTTTCTATAGCTTTAAAATTGATGTAGGTAAGGATGAATCTTCTCTGATACTCCTTTTGTATCCCTTTTGTTTGACATCCCTTCTGTATTTTAAATGTAAGCAAATTAGACTAATGGTCTTTTAAAACCACAGAACAAAATCGTACATGAAAAGATTAGAGAAAAAAAAACATTTCAACTGCCAGGATACTAGTTTCCTTGGATAAATATTAAATTATGATTTGAAGAGTTAGTTTTAATTTGTGAGTACAATTTTGTTGGGTTTTTTTGTTTTTTTTTTTCCCCAGAGTGGAAGCAATATTCCTTGTCTATCTCCATTAACAGGAAAAAATCTAGCATTTTGTCCATGCAGAAAACAGAGACAGAAGAGAGCTACATGAGAACCTTGGGAGACATGGAGAAAGCACTGTACTTCTGGACACTAGAAAGAAAACAAACTGATTTGTACTTTGTAAGGATTCTTCTGGTCTTTTCTTAAATTAGTTTGGTAGAAGGAATGGGAGCTGTGACTCCCTTTCCTAAACCCACTGATATGGGCATCTCAAAGATAGATACAGGTAAAAATCCCATAAATTTAATTTGTTTCTAACCCTTCAGTGGTAGAATTAGAGGAGCAATTTTAGTTCCACTGAAAAATTCAGCTCCACAGCTAAGACAAATTAGGGAGGACATTAGAGTCCTTATATTTAGATACTCAACTAGGGCGCCTAAGTTGTCTAATCACCCAGGGCTTTCACTCTCCGTGATGAAAAGAAATAAATGTCCTTAGTAATTCAGTCTATCTGAGAAAATAGATCTGAGTGAATTCTGGAAATAACTGTCATTTCCTCTCTTCATTGAACAGCAAATCTCTTCATTTAAGTAATTAAAATTTGAGGAGATAAATCTGGGCCTATTAGTCCCTGTAGCACTAAAACTTAAAATGTGCTAAGAGTCTGTTTTAAGCTCTTGCTGAAAAGATGTGTATTACACTGCTGAAGAAGTACCATGGTTTTGCTATTCTGTTTGTACACGATTACATTGCTTCTCTTAATGCCTCTATGGTTGATAAAACTATAGTTTTAAATTGTGTACACTCTTCACATTTACTAAGTCTATGTTTTACAGTGGACACTGCCCATATGTGTCACTTTGAAGTTCAATACTGCGAAAAACTAATGGTAACTCTTAGGGTAAGATTTTCATTTTGTTGGACAAAGTGCTATACAAAAGCATTCTGGTTTGCTACCTGAGATAATCAGTAAAAAATCATAGTAGCTCTTGTTAACAGAAAGCAAAGATAATTGTTTGACATGCCTAACCCATTCACATCAAATTGCACTTCTTGAAAGCTGAACAGTAGTGACACAAGGAAATATTTGTAACTCAAATTCAGTTTTCAAGGTTTCTCCTTATTGTCTCAAAACTCTATCCAAAGAGTTATCTACGTATTGAAGAGGGATAACTCACTATCTTGGAGCAAGTCTGATGAAAGCACTAATCTGATCTATCCTGATTTACAACATCCATTTTTACATAATCATAACAACTTGTGGGTGATGATAATCAGTTGGGCAAGTGGCGACAATACATGTAGCTTTTCCGAATTCATAGCATCACAGCTGATAAAAAAGCCTTACCAAATAACTCCAGTTATTTCTACATGTGAGCAACTGACATATTTTCAGTTCTTTAATCAGGCAGCATCAAGTCATTCAAAGTTGATACGAGCGAGTATTTTTCACTAATATATTCTGCAGCCTACTACAATCAATAAAAATACATACAGTTCACAAATAACTTTGTGGATTACATATTTGTTTAGGCTTTTTTACAGTTTTACCCCTGTATTGAAAAACAGGATGTCACTGAAAGAATACTCTCCTTTAATTATTCACTTTCCAAAACTATAATCGTAGAGTCATAAAGTCACAAAAGCATTAAGTTTTAATGGCACCTCTGGAGACAGCCTAGTCCAGCCTCCTGCTCAGAATAGGGTCATCTAGAGCAGGGTACTCAGAACTGACTAATCCAGTGGTATTCTGTGATGGAGTGGCTGCATTGGTGGCTAAGAAAGAGCAACTGATGTCATGTACCTGGGCCTCTGTAAGATCTTTCGGTGGTCTCACACAACGTAATTGTCTCTAATAGGAGATGGATTTAATGGATAAGAAATTGGTTGGATGGCTTGATGGCTGCACAACAAGAATTTCAGTCAATGATTCAACACCTCAATGGAAAACAGTATCAAGTGGTGTTCCTCCATATTGGGACCGGTACAGTTTGAATCTTTAGTGATGATATAGACAGTGACCAAGGAAATATTTTTATTAAGAAACCTTTAGAATAGTATCTGTTGTCAGTTCTTTTCTCAGAAACATCCGGAGAATGAGATTGTGACAGCAATATTCTGCTTGTACTGCAAATATATGTGCAACAATGTACTTGCACTTACCTGTATAAATGTGAAAGATCAATAATCAGGTTGACATATGCTAATCTTGAATGGGAGTAGATTTCTGACCTTTACTAATTTTTTGCTTTCAGAAATATCACTGACACTTGCTAACAAACCATGTGTTTGAATACTCTTATGTGCTAGCCTGCATGAAGATAAATAATCTGTTATTACCTAGTCTTAATGAAGAAGACTTCTTGTTACTTTAACTTTGCAGACCTTCCAAAATATAGTCTCATTCTCCAACATCAAAGATGTGAATTCGTGATTCATCGTATATTTTCTTCTACTTGAAGTGACAGAAGATTGGAAAATAATCTGTTTTCAAACTCAGTGGATAAAAACACATGGTTGTCCACATAATACCATGAAAAGTACTTTTTATTCAAAAGGTTGCCTAGCTCCATTCACATATGCTAACAAATTTCTGCCTAGCACTTTCAATAAATCTGCTGGGTAATTAAGACCTTTGTGGGCTTTGTGGTCACCTCTCACTTGTCCTTTATGAAGGCTGTATTAGTGAAATCCTCTGACTTGCACTGACCTGTATAAACATAAAAGATTAATAAGCAGGTAAAAATATCCTAGTCTGTTAATCTGTTTTCAATCTCTGTTTGTAGTGGCTAAAACTATCTTTGCCTGAAAAACTTATGTCCAAAAAATATTACCAAGGGCTAGGTCTAATATGCATTGGCCTCCTGAATTTAGTAGACTTTATGAAGAAAATGAAGAGTAACATACTTTTCAATGCATCTTTATGGCATTTTTCAGACAAAGTACACTCTTAAACCTATTTCTGCTCGGTCTTGAAGAACTTCAGTTTGGCAATTAACATAACAGCAAACAATTTAAAGCTGAATTTTCAAACTGTTCCCCACAGATCATTCCTACTAATGAAGTCTTTCTATCAGACCAGCATGGACACATGTAGCCATAGAATTTACATGACCTCTTCTAGCTGCACCAGAGATTAAATGCATGGCAATGTAAAGAGCTAAAGATCTATGACACTCAAGCTTACATAGAGCTTTCATTTTGTTCCATTTGTTGTCAAGACTCAACATAAAAAGGCAGGAGACTGACTCAGGGTAAATCTAAAGTGGAGAAGACTTTTCATGCCACCAAGTAAGCAAGGAATGAGTCAACTGAGTAGAATGATCCTACATCAAGCTACCATGAGCTACTTGAGATACCAAGTGTACCAGAATCTAATGAGCACTTAAAATTCTGGTTTATTCAGCTTTGAACAAGAATCACTTTTCTTCTACAAGAAATGAGGAAAGAGAACGTCATCACTTTAATATACCACAGTAGCAAGTGTGGCAATTATAATGTCTTGAGAGGTTCGAAGGAATACTAAATATATAGTTTACTGTCAAAACAAAACAGGCTGGCTGTTGCCATTGGAGACAAATCTTTAATCATCAGTGAGTCCCACAGAGAAAAAGCAATGTCTGCTACCAGAATCAGCAAAGGCATTATTTGTTAGGTTTCCTATTTTATTTATTAATGAGCAATCAAAACAAAACAGGGAGATAAAAAATAAAACAGAATCTTAAAAGACTACCCTCCACCCCTCCCTCTTCCCAGGACTCTCTTTCCTTCCCCTACAGTGGCACAGGGGATTGGGGGATGAGGGTTGCGGTCAGTTCATTACAGATGGACTTTGCTGCTGTTTCTTCTCAGAGGGAGTTCTCCTCACACTTCCCACTGCTACACTGTGGGGTCCCTCCCATATGAGACAGCCCTTCTCCAGCATGGGTCCTTCCCATGGGCTACAATTCCTCATGAACTGCTCCAACATGGGTCTCATCAATGGGATGCAGTTCTTCATGACCTGACTCAGTGTGGGTCCCATCCACTGGGAGAGCAGTCCTTCAGGCACCAACTGCTCCTGTGTGAGTCCCTCACAGGATCACAAGACCTGACAGTGAACCTGCTCTGGTGTGGGCTCCTCTCTCCCTACAGGCTCTCATGTCTTGGCAAGGATGCTTCAAGGTGAGATTCCCACAGAGTCATAGCCTTCTTCAGGCATCCATCCACTCTGGTGTGGGGTTCTCCATGGACTGCGAGTGGATCTCTGCTCCCCGGTGGCCTCCATGGACTGCAAGGGCACAGCTGCCTCACCGTGGGCTACATCACAGGTCACAGGGGAGTCTTTCTTCCAGGGTCTAAGCACCTCCTCTTCCTCCTTTTCCACTGACCTTGGTGTCTGCAGACATGTTTTCACATTTTCAGCTGTACAGCACTTCTTCCCCTTTTCTCATACGTTATTCACAGAGGCAGTACCTCAATCACTAGTTGGCCAGGCCTTGGTCAGCTGTGGGTCCATCTTAGAATTGACTGGCATTAGCCCTATAAGTTACAGGGGAAGCTTCTGGCAACTCTGTGTAAAGAAGACACTCCTGTAGTGTCTCTGCTACCAAAAGCTGGCCCAGGCAAAACCACTACAGTCATCATACGATTTCTGTCTATAGAGAGTCCAAGATGGAGAAGGCCAATGTGATTCTCTGCTCTGACCCCTTGCATAGCAGTGGTGATTGGGTTTTCTTTTTTCATGTATTCTTTCTCTGAGGTTTTTCTAGTACCTAATTCACTCATGTCCTAAATCATAATTCATATTTTACTTACCTCAGTCTCTAATCTTTAGATTTGATTAACCTTGGCTGCTATATTTGGAGAGCTTTCTATTAGCAGATTTCTGTTCCTTATGTACATACTTCTAGAAGAAAATCAAGTCTCTCTTTTGCCTTTTCTTTGGGCAACTCATTGCAGCATAGCTCAGAAACAGCTGAGCAGGCTGTCATCTAATTAATTTGAGCTCATTCTCCCACATTGTGCGGCAGAGTCATGACTGGATTTTCCTCTACAGACTTCTGATAGAGTGTAGGACATGCATTGTCCATGATCTTTTCAAAATCTCTAGTTGACAGCACAATATCAAACAGGGAGGAACTGTAAGATTTTAAAAGAAACAAATATTTTACTTTGTATTCTAAAATTACAAAAGTTAGGACTGGAAAACAAAACAATTTCTGTACAAATACATTTTGCTTCCAGTGTTTTCTTTTTCATTTTTCCATTTACAAAATATTGTCCTTGCTCAGAATTTTGTTTATTCTTTCCCAGAGTTTTCAGCCTAGGATTGATTCAACAGTTATTAACATCATTTGAAAAAATAAGGTTGACTTATTGGATTTTAAAATAAAAATAAAAGCCAACATATATTTTAGCTATGAATGTAATTTATAATGTTTGCTGTGAGTATAGAAAGTATAGTGAGTATATAAATGAGTATATAAGTGAGTATAGAAGATTAACTTCACCTAACACAGCTATGTCTAAACAGACGTCTAACTCAGTTACTCTCTTTGCATGCAATGGAGTACTGGAGGCATCTTCGCCAAATGATTCATAACATCATAAAATAGGTATCCAAGATAAGTTAGTTACCTGAGTCACCCTCTGTAAGTATATTTTTTCTCTCCACTGTCTATAAAAAGGATAATTATCCTAGATTTGGAAGTATAGCTTTTACATATTTCAGGAATGATGCAGGTGCCTATACAGAGATGCTAAAGATTATCTGAGGTATCCTCATGGAGCAAACAGAGATGACACCAAAGTTGAGACCCACATCCATCCACAGCAGCAGCTGGAAATCAAACACAATACTTGAAGTATCTAAGCATCAAATGCTTAGGCAATTGAATTCCAATCCTACGTTCAGCTGAGGTAAAATTTCCATGATTATATGCTTGCATACTATAGTAGTCATCGGCTTTTACCTAGTTATTTTAAACATTTCACAAACCAAATTCTGAATGATGCATCAACATATTTGTTAGTGTGCATCAAAACATCACCACTGTCTAAGATTTTGCTCTACTAACAAATGCAATTGCAAGATAAAATTATGTATAGAAAGATAATTAAGCTGCATAATCTGGTCAAAGTGTATAAGTAAAACTTTTATTTGCCTATTAGAGGGTCAATGAAGTTTTCTGCACAAAGGGACTGATTTTTTTTAAACTGTTCAATGGCAAAAAAATGAAACTAACTTATTTGAAGGCTTGGGTTTTTTTTCAGTATGCACCATGTTCTATCCAGGCTCCCGAGCAAGCATAAAGATCTCCATGAATGGGATATGGATACTGAAGGAGCAAGGATCAGCCTGAAGAGCAGACGTTATATGTTTTCTTTGAATGACTCAGAATTGCAGCTCCCATGAGGCATCGTGGCAATTCTTTCTTCCAGAATCAGTCCCGGCCATGAGTTAAATAAGCATTGAACTCATCTGTTGTCTTAATCTTCCTCATGGGCATAACTCTTCACTGGGGAAAAACTGTTTCTTTGCTGGGGCCCAAAGAGTTGTGGCGATCAGCACAATCTGAGCCTAGAATACATAGTCATTTTTGTAATGAGAAGCTTTACATTAAATGAACATTTGAATTGAGACCTAGAAAGAAGATGCAGTTCTTCATTTTCATCTATGAAGTGAGACTTAAAAGAAGATTGATGAATCTAATTCTTCTTTAAAGTATATGCATTCCTTGCATCTTTTTTGACATGCACCACAGCCTAGTAAATGTGTTCAGGTGTTCAGGTGATTTTTCAGGATAAACAGAATAAATATTTGGCTAATATAATCAGTCAGAAATTACTCTTTATTCAAAAACAGCCCAGGGTATAGTACATATTTTCCCTTTAAAAGAATCTCAAGCAATGCACCCACAAAGTATATGAATGTTTCCTAGATTATTGCCTCTTACACGTTTAACATTTCTCTCTCAAGGTCTTGGAAAAATAAATTTTCTGAAAATAGAATTGAGGCAGATCATGAAATGCAAGCACTATTGCTATATATTTACTAATATAAATCCAGTCTACAGAGTTATAACTCTCATGCTCTGAGATTCAAAGTCTAGCAAAGTAAATGAGAAAAAAAAAACAACATTCAATAGGCTCTGTCTTACTGATGTATTTTTAAAAGACCAAGGCAAAAGAAAGAATGATAGATTGTCAAAGATGAGTCCTCCAAATCACCTTCTAGATAAACTAAGTTATCTTCTGATGCTGCATAGACTCTATTTATTGATAATCCATATTATTGTCATAGAATGGTTTGGGTTGGAAGGGGCCTTAAAGATCATCTAGTTCCAAACCCCTGCCATGGGCAGGGACAACTTTCATTATACCAGATTGCTCAAAGCCCCATCCAACTTGGCCTTGAACACTTCCAGGAATGGGGCACCTACAACCTCTCTGGGCATTAAAGTTATGTCTCAAAGTTAGCTTTTGTGAATATCTTCTTTTGGAACTTTGTTATTCTTTGATTATGATGCCATTTCTTTTGTCACTTTGTATGCTTTCTTCTTCTGCTACGTTTTTTCTCTGCCCCCAGTGAAAGATTTCATAAAACCTACTTCTCAGCCTGGTTTTCCATTGAAGTTTAGGCCCTTTCAAGTCCTAAAATGTGTAGATCACAAAGTGTATCAGAACAGCTCAGCCTGGAGATGTTGAGGTGATGATGGAACTCAGTCTCAGCAGGATTCTTTCCACCACTACTAAGATCATACTAAAATAAATTTAAAAAAAAAAAAGGGGAAAAAAGATTGTCCAAAAGTAAACAAGCACAACACAAATTTAATACAGCTTTCATGATTCACCAAATAAAGCTTTCAGTCACAGTGGCATTCAGATTCGTCCTAAATCACACATCTGCTCAAGTTTTTAATCTTTTGTGTCATCACACTGTCAGCATCCAAGAATTATTTTGCTTTTTATGTCTTTAGCTCCAGTTAAGAAAAACAAAACATCTCAAAGATGCTCAGAGGAAAATGACTCCTAAGTATGTGAGACAGTAATTTGACCAGACCCATGAAAGCCATGAGCATACGGGATGTATTCAGATGCAGGCTGGAGTGCTGAGCAAGCCACTGAGCCTGGAAATGCAAAGGAGTGCAAGTTAAAGTGGAGAAGAGTGAAGGCACGTTTCCTCAAGCTTAGTGCTACAGAAGAGCAGTTGTATTTTTTTTTTTTCTCAGCCATGGTACTACACTGTTCTGTGCTCTGCAGCTTTATCAACTTCTAAGACTGTATGCTTCATATTAGATCAACTTTAGACACATATATTCAAACACTAGAATCACAAAATCTCTACCTTACCTACCTGATTAAACTCCTGAGGCATTTACGTTTCTTTTAATCAATCTTTCTTGGATTAAATCTCCAGAACTGTGTAGCAAGGACTGAAATAAATTCCCTCATAGTTCAGATAAATTGCCTAATCACTGGGACAACAGATCAGTTTTTCCTTTTCCTCCTTCCTTTCTGCTCAGTAAATAGTAACTATATAATGCAAACTAGAAGAGCTTTGTGTTTCTTCCTGACAACATGGAGAATGAGCCTAAATGGACCTGATTCTCTCTTCCTGCTCTGAGAAGACCTGTTCTGTTTCAGGCACTTAACTCTGGGGACAGATGGATATAAAACAGAACTAACTCAGTATTATTGCTCTAAGTCAGATTGAGTTAACGTGGCTTGATGGCTCAGAATAAATCTGTTGCACAACTCTAGGTATACTAGCCTGTCTTAGAGGTGTTTAAAGTCCTTTAGATTAAACTTCTTTCACTGAAATTTAATATAATACGTTTGCCTCACATTTATGATGAAAAAAGAGTATGTAGATGGCCATTCACAACAAATCATCTCTGCAGTGATGCCCTCTACCTGCTACCCAGCCTTGAAGGAAGTCTATTCAGAATTAAGACACTCAAATGCAGGTGTTTACACATAGATGTCTGCAGATATGTTGTTTCTTGAAAATTCATTATCATCAATAGACTGTTATTCAATAAAATCAATAGAAATAAAAAGAGCAATTCGGGTCATCATAAAATAGATACCTGACAATGACTTGTTGAAGGCTACCACTAATTATTAACGGTCGAAACATGGCCATGAGGTGATTATTTGTCCCCTCTGACTACAGAAAGAGCCTAGACAAATAGATTAGCTCAGAAGCCTAACTCTTACGTGACTGGAACTGAGATCAATTTCAGTGGTTTTATTGCAAGCTTTTATCTCTGTCTCCCTCTCATAGTCATCTTTTGGCTGTTATTTCTTGCAAATTTCTCTACTACTTTGTGAATTCTATGTTGATATTGTTAGCAGTGGTTGAAAAAAGAATAATTGGGACATATCCTCATTGTCTTAATTCCTTCTAAAGTTTCTGTAGAATATTTTCTAAAAGAAATAGGTAAACAGGTCTCGATTTCTCAACGGAGAAATAACTTGATAAAGTGCTGTTCTCCTAAAGTTTGTATTTTTGGTTGCTCAGGACAGTAAGACTAGGGGGGGAAAAATCCTTTGAAAGGAAGATAACTTGTAATGGTGAATCACAGCTGAGAAAGGGGATATACCAAATCATCCTCTTGGCTGTATTTATTTCAGAGTACAGACAGCTCAGTCTCTGATGTAATGGGAAGCACGGTCCATGGCACTTCCCCAAGGACTAAGAAGCTTTATGATATTACATGAGTGTCTCCTAAATGAGGATGAAGATTAATTTTCAGAACTCTGAAACAAATCTAAAAATAAAGTTTTTGCTCTCACACTTAGTTGGATTTGTTACATATTAACTCCCACCACTTCATTCTCCAAGTTGCATCAAATTGGCTCTGACTTTTTTGATAGTTGGCTTTATCTCATGCAACCCCTAGATAAACTCCTATTTTATCTTTCATTGTTTATCTAAGTTAAAATAGCAAATTATACAAATTAAAGGCGCTCCAAAGTGCTCTGTTGAAATGTGCACCTAGACATGCTGAGCTGGGAAAAATATGAACTCTTGATCATAGAATGGTAGAGGCTGAAAGGGACCTGTTCTCAAAATCCAACATAGATACCTGAAGTCAACAAATTTTATCTTGAAGAGTTGTGGTTTTACTATTGGAAAGTGATTGGTGAAATTAAAGACAGTGACTCTTGAGGTCTAGTCAAATATGAACAAGTACAAATTTATTCTGAAAAGAAATTCTGCAAGTCCACAATATCCTTAATGAGTTCATTGTTCAAATATGTACATACCATGTATAGCATCTTCATGCTGACATTCACAATCTCCATTTCCTGTCTTTGTCTTTTTTCTTGATTCATCAGGGGGTTCAACATAACGTGAAATATTGAGAACATTGAGATTCCTAAGAAAATGCTTCAAGCAATATAACTTTTTATTAGCTTAGCACTACTAAAATCTGAGATACCCACACAAATATAGACATTTACAAGTTGATGTTCAATATTGTTAATGGAAATATAGTGTTCTGCATGCACACACATGGACCAATGGAACACAAAACAAAACAAAAGCTGTTATGTAAAGCAGAGGACTACTTAGGTTAAGCATTTATCTGAGTTAAAATCATTGTGTTATCCTGAAACTTGATCATTTTTCTTTTGACTGAAACATTGAACTTGTGCTCCCAGTTGAATGTTTTTGGTGTGTATCTTGTTAGAGAGACGGACAAAGCAACCTCGCATAGAGTAAATTAAAAATGGAGAGTAGTTGCCATTTTGATAGACATAGATATTGTTAAAATAATATAGCAAAAGAGCTACGTCACTCTGCATCTTTCATGAGTAGTGTGTGAGTTCTCTTTCAGTATAACAGTAAATACAGCACGTGGTTGGTAAACCCTGGCTAGATGCCAGGTGCTTGCCAAAGCCACTCCATCACTCCCTCTCTTAAACTGGAAGGGCAGAGAAAACACAACAAATGCTCTTTGGACAACATATCAAGAATTCACTAGGAAATCCCAGATGAACTTCTGATGATACATGAGATGCTGTATGACTGACAGTCTTGCTCTTTCTTCATGTATGATGCATAGAAAAGACAAAATTAATATAGAAATAAGGAGATACCTATCTTTACAAGTTTCTGTATTTATGGCACTATAATGAGACCAGGATTAGCCATGCTTTGCGTGGGCATGGATGTTACATTCTCATTAAATACATAATAAAGAAAATATATCTTATTAAAGTTATGGACCAGCCAACACCTGACAGTTACCATTTGAACCTTAAAAGAATGCCTGCACTACCATTTTGTATACATATGACAAAAAGTGGAGATTTTAAAAACCTTCTGGCACAATCTGTCCTGAAATCTATCATGGAAGACCACAGCAACGTGAGTTGAAATAAATAACTTCTACATGGGCTGTGTTGAGCTTTTGTCTGCCATTTATTTCAGCTACCTCATGACTTTAATGATGAAATTGAAATATTTCAGCCTCCAGAACTGTCTTTTTCTTGGCCACAGGACATGTGAGAGGATGAATTAAGACTGTAGGAGAGAAAAGGGGAAATTAAAACCATGACCAGGGACTTTTTGTGAACTCTAGATTTGGATATCACACCATTGGACATGTAGAAGATAGAAGAATTAATGTGATATGGCAGTAGCACTCAGAATATTCAACAGAGGTGAGAACACAGCAGTAACCACCTGGGTGCTTAGGGGAGAGGTATAGATACAAAGAGCAAGACCTGTAACAGGGACTGGACAGCTGAGGCCAAGGACAGCACATCTAGGTCAGGAGAGGCGGGAGAAAGTAGCTTAACCACATTATGTTTCTGTCAATATACAATGTCATTGCACACAGATTTGAATCTGACTGAACAAGATAGGGTGTGACCATCCCAATAACAAATCCCAGAAACTTTACAGATTTTGGAGCTCACCAAAAAGGCTCATATTCACAGCTTGTCCTATACATCTTTCAAAATGTATCTAAGCACCATTGTGAATATCTTAATTGGTTCCTATCCATTAATCTCTAGACTGCCTGTGGTCAGAACAGCCACAAAGACCAACTCTACATATGGATCAATACTCCTGGGTCCCAGATGTCCCGACATTATGTACTCTGAGTCCAACCTTAGCTACTTTCCCATTGCTGATGATAAGCTGCACAGCTAACAGTCTGTCCCACAGGCTATGTACCTCTTCCTTAATATGCACATCAGAAATGTCTTTCATTCTCAAAAGAAATGTTACCCTTTATTAAGGAGTTGACAAAGATCTCACTGTTCATGTATCTTGCTGTCTGAATATCAATACCATACAGTAGAGACATTCTCCGGAATCTGGTTTCATACTTGAGAGGTAGGGAATGATCTGTCCTAAATTATAACACAGCATTCCTCTAGACCATGCAGAAACGCCAGAACATAGCCAACATTTGTGACTGCATATCTAGAGAGATGTTAATTTGCTATCCATGAAAATAATTTCAAAAGACCATGAAATAATAATCTCATTCTCTGAAATTAAGGACTACCTGCTTATAAAAATACCAAAACAAAAACAAAGAATTAATAAGAAATGGTTTTATTACAGAAATTCTTCTTGAAAAACGTATGTTCAAAGTTTTGCCCACAGGTCATGTGAGATCAATTAACAAAATGGTATCCACTGTTTCATCAAACTAAACATCCCTGGTAAAACCAGGTGCGCTGCCACATCTGCACCAGTTTCTCTATATGAAAATAGAAACATGTGGGCAGTGTTACATAACTAATTCTGTACTTTCTCCTCAAATTTCAGTAGTAATCTACAAAGATCTATGAACAGTAGCTGACCTTCTTATGTGTTAGCATGTACAATAATGTTCGGTATTTTATATAATCTGTTCTCCAAAATTCATAAACCTTTAAAATCCTTATGCATATCATCAGTTTGAGAGACTGAGGAGGGGATAGAGGATCATTGTTTCCAGAATATCATTGTCTCTAGAATAATGGTGTTCTGTCAATCAGCAGGGCATAACATTTACTTTTATCACTGCAATTGTGATTTTTAATCATGTGCCAAAGAGGGTAAAAATACTCAGGGTAGAATTAGAATCACCAAAATATAGAACAGAGGACACTGGAAGGCAACTGTGGAGACTGTCTAGTCCAACACCAAGCCCAAGGTAGCATCAAATAATGCAGGTAACTCAGGACTATGTCCAGTTTGGCTTTGAATATCTCTAAGAATGGAGCCTCCATCACCTCTCTGGGCAACCTCTTCCAGTGTTTGACCACTCTCACTATAAGGTTTTTTTCTTATGTTTAAACTGCTTTTTCTGTCTTTCAATTTGTGCCCATTGCCTTGCATTTTGTCAGCAGGCACCGGTAAGAACATTCTGCCTCTCTCTTCTTCATTCCCTCCTATTGATAAGATCACCCTGAGCCCTCTTTTCTCAAAGATGAGGGGTCTCAACTCTCTCAGATGTCTGACAGATGCTCCAAGCCCTTAATCATCTTTGTGGCCCTTCACTGGACTTGTTCCCACAAATTCATGTCACTCTCTTACTAGGGAGCCCAGAACTGGACTTTCTACTCCAGATGTTGTCTCACCAGGACTGAGCAGAGGAAAATGGTTGCTACTCTCCACCTGTCGTCAGTGCTCTTCCCAGAGTAGCCCTGAATGCACTTCCAAGATAATTGAAAAATAGTCTACAAATACATTGGCCAGCTCATTTGCCAAATACAAATCAAGTTCTATGGACTTGCACATCTCCATATTTTTAATGTTCCCTAACCTAATCCTTTAGCATCAGAGGTAAATCTTCCCTGCTCCAGTCTTCCTCCTGCATCTCAAGGGCCTGAAATTGCTGAAGTCCAGTCTTAGCATTATAAAACAAAACAAGAAATGAATTGGATCATTGTTCTCTGTTACCAGGGCCCCTGCCTCATTCAGCAGCTGGGCAGTGTTTTCCTTAGTCTTCCTTTTGCTGCCGACACATCTGTAGAAGGCCTTGTTGTCTTTCACTTCACCTACCAGATTCAGATAAACTTGAGTCATCCTACTCCTGTATAACACTGTGTTCCTTCTGAGTGATCTATCCTTGCTTCCTCTTCCTGTATGCCTCCTTTTTATGCTGGAGCTTAGTGAGAATCTCTTTATTTCTCCATGCAGACCTTCTGACACCTTTGCTTTTTCACTGATCTGAACATTTTGGTTTTAGGATTCTGTTGTGGGTAAAGTTCTTCTCTTTGCTCTGCTGTGTTTTGCAAGTACATGCACCATCGGCTAACTACCCTCTACAATTGAAAATAATATTGGTAAGGGATGAAATAACTAACAATAGTTTGTAATAGTAATAGTTTGCAATGTAGAAATATCAGTTTGTATATACTAAATTGTGATGTAGTATGGTTGCAAAAGAAATCATGACACTAATCTGTGTGGCCACAAAAATTAAGGATGAGATCATTCATCTCTCTAAAATTAATTTAATAATATGAAGAAAGAAACTACCTTCTGCTCTGAAATGTGAGGATCTATAATGCACCTTCTGAATAGTCTGAAGAAAAGGACATTGCAAACTGGTGTTCACTGATTAGTCTTTAGATATATTCTTTTAAGAACAGTCCCTAAAAAAGTTAATTTTTGTTTTTCTCACATTAGGTATTTATTCTGACACACATTTTTTTCTGTTCTTTATTAAGGACAGAAAAATAAAATAACACTGATTTTAAACAACATCCATGAAAAATATAATTATTAAATATAATTGAGATCCACAGGCTTTGTTTCCCACCAGGCGTTCTTTCACTCTGCTATTCTGATCTCTATCATTGTCTGACCACGCAAGGATTCTGCTACTCGTTTTCATACATATTATCAGTGATAAAATGAAATGTATTTCTGAATGTCATAATCCATCAGTGCTGTAGATTTCAAATTCCAAATACTTCCACAGTTGCAATCAATAATGGTTGCTGCACTATTAAGAGACCTGAAATGATTACAGAAAATGCTAATTTTCCACTTAATGCTTTGGTTTCCAATACTCAAGTATTTTTCAGATTTTTGTAATATCTTTTAGAATTTTATGTTTTTCATATTTTTTCAGACGAGTTATAGGAACAAAACTTGTCATAATTTCTCGACCTTGAAGTTTTGTACTGAGGTTTTTAAAATTATGAATAATATTATAAATTTTAAATATATATATATACTTTCATCATTGCAAGTCTATAACTTAGTTCTATAGTGAATTAGTCATTTATGAGATGAGAATCATGCTATCAAATTTGAAAGGCAGACGTAGGAAAACTCCCTGTATAACCTTCTCTCAGTGCCCATTTCTCATTTTTCTCCTAACTACCTGCTAAGTAAATAAAAATCACCCTGGATCAAGCACAAATCAAATCCCAACTACTAAAGACAGTGAAATTAGTAACAATTTCTTCTTCCTGAAATTGACTTTACCTTTCTTTCTCTCAAATTAAGTTGATGCCTTCTCTTTCTTCCACAGCTGTTCAAAAAACTTCTCCCGATCTTCTCTGCCTCCCATACAGTTATCAGCAATAGATTTAATTATCCACAAATATCTTATATTAATAGAATTGATTAGAATAGAGTAGACTAGACTAGAATAGATTTCATATCCATAAATATGTCAGATGCTACATGCCATTGAAACCCCAGAGATCTGTTCTTTGTATGATTTCGATTTTGGATGTCTTTTGACAGTTTGGGGCTAAAATGTCTAGAGATCTGTTCCCCCTCACAAATATTGATATCTCTGAAGCACCCTGAAGAAACTTGAGAAAGTAAACAGACAGTCTGGTTACTCAGTACTGAACAATATTTCCCAATTTGGAAAAGAAAAGGGGAAAGGGGAAAGGGGGAAAGGGGAAAGGGG
>WBNH01011011.1:76625-109539 GCA_013401255.1 Urocolius indicus
AAAAAAAAAAAAAAAAGAAAAGAAAAAAAAAGAAAAGAAAAGAAAAGAAAAGAAAAGAAAAGAAAAGAAAAGAAAAGAAAAGAAAAGAAAAGAAAAGGAGCAAGCCTTCCTTTTGTTTGAATGGGGAAAATAGCTAATGATTATGAATGTCTGTTAGATTATTCCCCACTTTTATTTTGCAGTCCATGATAGAGGATTCCATGTGCTGAAAAGGTTTGTCACTTGCCCTAGTTATGTTACCATCATCACCGCTTGTCTTTCCTGTCCCACGTATCACCCTTCTCCTCTGCCCACCTTTTCCAGCAAACTCAGCAGGGTTTCATCTCTTGCAGAGGAATCTGTGTGTCCTGACTAAATTCTTAACATAACAGGAAAAAGAAATTGGTGTCTCCTCGACATTTCTCAGTTTCAGTTTTTTTAAACTTGATCCTGTCTTAGCCTTCAGTGTAGTTACATATTTACCTAGGTACACTGAACTGAGATCTCTCACTACAGGTTTTCAATTCTGAATTAAAAGTCAAGCATCAATACATGTTGGAATGCTAACAGTGCCTCAAATCCTTACATAACTTGATTGCAAATGAGGATTAGCCTACCCTGGCAGAACAATTTTTCCCTGGGGAGGTTTCTCTCCATCTGTGGTTAAATAGCTTTGGATTCCTCTTTTGATTCATTTACCAACAAATGTCAACAACTAATGTTTTTTGTTTAAGGCTTCAAGTTGGCATCCTGTAGGAAGCTACCAAGACTCCCTCCTTCAAGCAGAGGGAACTTATCACTGGGCAGTAGATATGTGTGCTCACATATTCTTACTCTCTCATGTTCTATTTTCTTGCTCTTTTTGTCCAACCACCTTGTTTACAACTTGCGAACACAACTTGTTCAGGAAGGATGGTTATGATTCTTTTCTCACATCTTCTCAGTCTTACTTATGGCCTGGCAATGAGGATATTCTACTAGGAAATTGAAGTAGGATGTTGAAAATGCTGGGAAGAGCAGAGAATCATAAATATTCTAAAGGTGCACACATACCTCTAAACCTAATGGTAATCCTGCTATGGATGGATCTTTTACCCTCCTCACCTAGAGACTTCCTGAAGGACAAACACTAGCATTGAGACTCTGGGCTGGAGTTACACCCTAAAAGTGAGGTTTTTTCCTGCTGTGAAGCTAAAGACAGCTGACCCTAGCAGATGGTTCTGTTGAGTCAAGCTAGGACAAGTAAGAAAATTACTGTGAAATTGTTCTTCCTTATACCTTTTACCTGCTTACTACTTCCTCATTTAGAAGAATTATGAATTTCAGGGTGAGTTGTTTCTTCTCTTTCCAGATAAACATCAACGTAAATGTGCAGCTCTGGCTTCAGCTCCATCATTGACATGTATATACTACAATATTAGCTGTGTTGTGACTGTGATCATTGATTCTGTATTTATAACATTCTAGCTGACAGATGATACAATTGAACAGATTGGAAAGATACCAACAATCAACAGATTGGCTTCTGCAATAGAATGGTTCATACAACCCCTACCATTCTATGATTCTATGATTAGATAAATGTCATGCTAGGTTTTACACGGTTGTCTCGGCACAGTTTTATATTTTCAGTATTATTGTTAGCTAAGCAGCCTTTACAGTATGTTGTTATTTACACTCATGCAATATCTTCAAGGGTGGCATCCAAGAGCAGATGTAAGACATTCTAGGCTTTTAACAAAAGCATCTAGCCTATGACAAATATATCAAAGGAAATGTTCTTAAGAAGGCTTTCAAGTAGTAGTGTTTGTGTGGCCAAGTTTTGGTAGTGAGTGGCTACAGGGGTGGCTTCTTTTAAAAAGCTGCTAGAAGTTCCCTCTGTGTCTGATATAGCCTGTGCCAGTCAGCTATAAGATGGACCTGCCACTGACCAAGGCTGAGACAATTAGTGATGGAGGTAACGCCTCTGTGATTAGGGGAAGAAGTTGCTGTGCAGATGCTAAACTGCAGCAGAAGAATGTGAGAACTTTTTTGCAAAGACTCAGGTCAGTGAAGAAGGGGGGTGGGGAGGAGGTGCCCAGGCACTAAAAGTGAGATTCTCTTGCAGCCCATGGTGAGGCAGGCCCTGCCCCTGCAGCCACAGAGGGTAATGATGGAGCAGAGATCCACTCACAGCCCACGGAGGACCGCTTGCCAGAGTGGGCGGATGCCTGAAGGAGGCTATGACTCAGTGGGAAGCCCATGCTAGAGTAAGTTCCTGACAGGACTTGTGGGCCCATGAAGAGAGGAGTCCATGCCAGAGTGGGTTTACTGTCAGGGCTTGTGACGCTGTGGGGGACCCACTCTGGAGCAGTGCATTCCTGAAGAATTGTTTCCCTCATGGATGAGACCCACACTAAGTCAGTTCTTGAAGAACTTCACACCATGGATTACATCCATGTTGGAGCAGTTCATGAAGAACTGTATCTCATGGGAAGGACACAATTTGGAGAAGTTCATGAAGGACTATCTTCCATGGGGAGGGACCCCACAGTGTAGCAGTGGGAAGTGTGATGAGGCCTCCCTGAGAAGAAGCAGCAGCAAAGTCCATCTGTAATGAACTGACTGTAACCCCCATCCCCCATCCCCTGAGCCACTGAGGAGGAAGGAAAGAGAGTCCTGGGAAGGAGGGATGGGGAGAAGTGTTTCACAATTGGGTTTTATTTCTCATTTTCCCTGCTCTGTTATGATTGTTCGTTATTAAATCAAATCATTTCTCCCCAAGTTGAGTCTGCTTTGCTCATGACGCTACTTGCTGAGTGATCTCCTTGTCCTTATCTCGACTGACAGACCTCTAGTTATATTTCTCTCCCTTGTCCAGTTTAGGAGGGTGAGTGACAGAACAGCTTCGATTGTAGCCTGTCATCCAGCTATGGTTAAACCACCTCACAAGTCCTTGCCTTCCTGGATCCTGAGAGCCGCATGGCACCCAGTGGAGGCAAGGGAAATCTTTTCATTAACTTCAGTGAGCTTTGTATTGGTACTTCAAGATTCTGTAGTAATCCTGATCAGCCACTGTAGAAATATTAATGAGATGAGTTGAACAATGCACTTAAAAGCTAGAAAGACAGAAGATATTGTTTCATCCATCCATTTCTGACAAGGATGAAGGGCCATGATGGAGGAATGCAAAGAGATACCACACAATGTCTCAAGATGGGAAAAGAAAATGTTCATTAAATTCTTTAAAAATCCAGAAGGATTTAAATGGGTGAGTTTCTATTGGCTCCCTAGTAATTCCTCTTAAGCATAAATCCGTAAGAGGAATTAGAAAGGAGATAATGACTGAGGTTGATACACATTTGCTGAAACTTCTTTTCTGTCTGTCAGGACCATGCCTATAGGCTTTTAAGCATTTCAGTGCTACTCCCTATGTGGAAAACCACTGATGAATACTTAAAAGTAGATAAAGTGATCACAGCTGATCACTTTAAAGCTTAAAAAACTCTGTTTTCTCACAATGCTAATGCATTGCCACAGCAAATTCTGGATAATAAAGCTATACAAACAGGTTCAAAAGTAACTAGTCATATTTTTGTAATAAATTCTCATCTGGTAGTATTAAAAATAATGGTGTGGATACAACTGAGTCTTGTGAAGTTTCTATGAAAAACATTTCTGGGAGGATATACTTAGGAATACTATTTCCTAAGAATCCACTCTTGGTTAGATAATTAGATAGAATAGATAGTGGCTTAGATAAGCTAGGTGTCTAGATTTTCAGTATGAACCCAAAACTGTCTGCTACGAGGCCAAACAGCATGTTTGAAAGGTTCCAACTGTCAGGTAAAGAGACGGAAAATCAGAAGATGGAATGAAAACAGATAAAGACATAAACAAATCCGTTATGAATTAGATGGAGGATTCTTACAGACATTCATAGTTCACATTACTGATTTGCAAAACAAAAAAATAATATCAGAAGATAGTAAAAAACAGCCTACTGAAAGTAATAAAACTTAATTGGAACTAACATTAGATTTAAGGTAAATAGTCCCATATGTCCAGATTTGGTAAGGTTTTGTCCATTATGTTGTCATTTGTCAAGACCATATGTCTTGGAATTTATATATTGTTTATATCTTGGAAAGATTACAAATTGCCATGTCCCTCCTCCCAGTAGGAAAGCCTGGATGGAAGAAGTTTCTCACTGTTCTCATGTTAAAATTTTCTGTGTAAAAATAGAAGAATGTCATGACACCTATTAACTTTGTGAACCCTCAAATCATTTCCTAACAAAAAGCAAAGATGCTTGAGAAAATACAAAACCTTCAGACTATTGTAACATGAAGCACTGTTGATACCAAAATCTTTCATATTTGTTTGTACATTCTCAAATAGACTTTTTTTTTTCCTCGATACATTGTACATTATATGGTATATTAGATAAATAATAAGCTATTGGAAAAATCTCTGCCAAAATTTTAATACAGTGAAATCATATGTTGCATTTTAGAGCAAGAAGTGACCAAGAAATCTTAACACAGGAATGACTGGATGAAATTCTGAAATTATTACACTATACCAGACTGGATTAATTCTATAATGCTTTTTTACTATGAAACTTATTAACTGATTAAATGTCATATTTTAGGTTCAGTTGGAATATGATAGATTTCACAGATGAAAATGCATTTGGAAATTTAAACATATGGAGCCTGACATACCATATTAGAAATCAACAAAGCTACATGAGGGATTTAGGAGCACTGTTTTAGTCCCAACTAATCTCTTGATTCCTTGACAACTGATAAGACATTAAATTCCTACTAAAAGTTAGCCACTGCTAACTTCAGTGCAGCCAGAATCACCATGCATTTGGTTGTGCTATTATATATTTATTATTTTATTTAAAATATAGTCATATTGCTACATTTTTATCACCCTGTGCCTTCTAATACCTTGCATAGCAAAATCAGTTGCATCTTTTAGGCCACTTCTCACGTTGCAAGCTCACAAATTAAATATTTTCACAAGTCTCTGGTTAGCATCAGCACTGAAATACTCATGTTTCAAAGATATTTAATTAAGAAACATAAAATATTTTTCCTTGGAATAATGTATTGGTCACTTTAACTCATTTATGACCATAATTACAAACATAATGGCATGATAACTAATTTAGATGTTTCGCTCAATCCTTAATCTCTTTGTGTTTCAGTTTGCCCACATTTTTTTACTTGTCATCAAGGGTTTTGCCATCATTCCAAATGACATCCATTTTAAAGCCACATAATTTGTTCTTGCTGTTCTAGTCACCTTGAAAATTTCCTCACGAGTCTCAGAAGAAATTGTCCTTTACATTATTGGTACCCAGTCAAACGTCTGTTTCAACTACTTCCTTTACACACCTGGTCATTTTCTCACATATTCCATTCAGAACAGCACGAGCAAAATAATACACTGGACATCAGATCCTCCTGTTGGTCATCTGTCTACAGGTGATAGTTAACTTAGTATATACTTTCTCTAGTCATGAATTTGGAAGATGAGTAACCAAAACTCTACTTTGGAACTGAACCAAAACTCTACTTTGGAACTGTACCAAAACTCAGTTTTACCCTGTCATAATTCAAAACAGAAGCTTTTCCTTAGAAAATACTTTCCTCTTAAAAATTGGATATAGCAGCAACACATGTCAATGCAACTGTAATATAAATATGCTGTCCTGCTTTTGTCACACATATACTTATTTAGCAATTTTATAGGAAGTCAAATCAAGTATAAGGGATAAGTAATTTGGCCAACAAGCTCCTTCCATCTGTGGCTGCTATGTGGGCAACTTTGTTTCCATCTCCATCTTGCAGGAAGACAAAGGACTGGTGGGTTTGACTTCGGCCAGCAGACAGATCCCCATGTAGCTGCTCTTTCACTCCCTTTCCTTGATAAGATGAGGGGAGAAAGCTTTTCAGTCAGGTTGATCACTTAGCAACTATCATCATGGGCAAAAGAGACTCAGCTTGGGAAAAATTAATTTTCTTTACTGCCAATTAAAACATATAGTAGGATGACAAGAAACAAAGACAAAATCTAAAGCCTCTAAAGACCTTTCCCCCACTACCCCCATTTTCCCAGTCTCGGTTTCACTCCTTCATTCTCAACTCTTCTACATCCTTCCCCCAAGCCCAAGTGTTGCAAGGGGATGGGGAATGTGAGTTGTGGTTGGTGAATTGTGCTTCTTCCCTCTCACACTTTTCCCCTGTCTCAATCTTTCACAGGTTCTCTGCAGTCTGCACTTCCTGCTGGGAGCCTGCTCCAGCATAGTGTTTAAGCACACTGCTTGCTGTTTGATGAGGCCTAGGGTCCAGGATGTTGTCAAGGGATATTGTATATCAGACATCTTGACATCTTGAGGATTTATCTGAGCACTTAAAATTCCTAACACTGAATTGCTGTCTTCCACATATCACAGAATGCAAGAAAGCTTCAGGTTTCTTATGTTTTATCAAATGTATAACCCTAGCATGTTCCTAGCTTATGATAGAGGCTACACGTGAGAACTTTCCACACATTATTAGTAAAGGATCCATGCAGAACAAGGAGCTTTCCTCAGATGTGCTTCTACCTCCAGTTGTTACAAGCTGTATCACACTACTAAAAACTTTTCTGCATCACACTAATAAAAAACAAAGACAACTCTGATTCAAATTTGGTACATGCAAATTATGTCAATTAAGGCTTGATGCATCTTGCCTGGGATATAACAAATTTATAAATGGCAAATGTGTGTGATCTTAAAAAAGTGTTAACCCAGAGAAAATACTGAAATCTTTTACTCAGAAGACAGCATTCAAGTAGCAGTCTTCAGAAAGGCAAACTAATGAATCTTAATTTTTATTAAGTCTCATTATTTGCCTCTACTTAGATAAGCTCAGCACATCTTCTTTTCAAGACCATTATATATTGGCCTCTACACTGCCCATTAAAAGTAAACAGTCAGTCTGATGATTCAGATGTACTTTAGAACTTTGTCTCATCCATGATGCTGTTGCTTTGAAGATACATCAATGATGAAGTGGTGCTAAACTGAACAGTTGCAACTTCTTACACTGTGATGTAGCTTCTTTTGTTCTCTGATTTTTTGAATTGCTTTTCTGTGGCTACTGCTAAAGATGAGTTGTATGAGTGTTGTTAAGTCGGGTAGAAAAAAGAGTGGAAAAGAACAGATGTCCTTAGAGACAGCATCTTTTTCAAAATTAAGAGGACTATAACGGATATAATTGAAAAAAAAAATCACAAGAATCTTTCTTCAGATTTAACTAGAATCCTTTAGAAAAACAACCTCATCCCATTTACACTGTCAAATGTGTCTAAAGATTCACAAAGTTCAGTTTTAAAGACAGAGATCACATCTATTAAAAAAAAAAAAAACACCCTGTTTTCACAGATTAGGTCAAGATTTTGAGACAGCGCTTTTATAATAAGGTTCACTCATTATCAATGTCTTGGATCTCGCTGAGACAGAGTTAACTTGCCCCACAGCAGCCCTCAGAGTGCTGTGCTTTGTATTTGTAGCNAAAAATTAATTTTCTTTACTGCCAATTAAAACATATAGTAGGATGACAAGAAACAAAGACAAAATCTAAAGCCTCTAAAGACCTTTCCCCCACTACCCCCATTTTCCCAGTCTCGGTTTCACTCCTTCATTCTCAACTCTTCTACATCCTTCCCCCAAGCCCAAGTGTTGCAAGGGGATGGGGAATGTGAGTTGTGGTTGGTGAATTGTGCTTCTTCCCTCTCACACTTTTCCCCTGTCTCAATCTTTCACAGGTTCTCTGCAGTCTGCACTTCCTGCTGGGAGCCTGCTCCAGCATAGTGTTTAAGCACACTGCTTGCTGTTTGATGAGGCCTAGGGTCCAGGATGTTGTCAAGGGATATTGTATATCAGACATCTTGACATCTTGAGGATTTATCTGAGCACTTAAAATTCCTAACACTGAATTGCTGTCTTCCACATATCACAGAATGCAAGAAAGCTTCAGGTTTCTTATGTTTTATCAAATGTATAACCCTAGCATGTTCCTAGCTTATGATAGAGGCTACACGTGAGAACTTTCCACACATTATTAGTAAAGGATCCATGCAGAACAAGGAGCTTTCCTCAGATGTGCTTCTACCTCCAGTTGTTACAAGCTGTATCACACTACTAAAAACTTTTCTGCATCACACTAATAAAAAACAAAGACAACTCTGATTCAAATTTGGTACATGCAAATTATGTCAATTAAGGCTTGATGCATCTTGCCTGGGATATAACAAATTTATAAATGGCAAATGTGTGTGATCTTAAAAAAGTGTTAACCCAGAGAAAATACTGAAATCTTTTACTCAGAAGACAGCATTCAAGTAGCAGTCTTCAGAAAGGCAAACTAATGAATCTTAATTTTTATTAAGTCTCATTATTTGCCTCTACTTAGATAAGCTCAGCACATCTTCTTTTCAAGACCATTATATATTGGCCTCTACACTGCCCATTAAAAGTAAACAGTCAGTCTGATGATTCAGATGTACTTTAGAACTTTGTCTCATCCATGATGCTGTTGCTTTGAAGATACATCAATGATGAAGTGGTGCTAAACTGAACAGTTGCAACTTCTTACACTGTGATGTAGCTTCTTTTGTTCTCTGATTTTTTGAATTGCTTTTCTGTGGCTACTGCTAAAGATGAGTTGTATGAGTGTTGTTAAGTCGGGTAGAAAAAAGAGTGGAAAAGAACAGATGTCCTTAGAGACAGCATCTTTTTCAAAATTAAGAGGACTATAACGGATATAATTGAAAAAAAAAATCACAAGAATCTTTCTTCAGATTTAACTAGAATCCTTTAGAAAAACAACCTCATCCCATTTACACTGTCAAATGTGTCTAAAGATTCACAAAGTTCAGTTTTAAAGACAGAGATCACATCTATTAAAAAAAAAAAAAACACCCTGTTTTCACAGATTAGGTCAAGATTTTGAGACAGCGCTTTTATAATAAGGTTCACTCATTATCAATGTCTTGGATCTCGCTGAGACAGAGTTAACTTGCCCCACAGCAGCCCTCAGAGTGCTGTGCTTTGTATTTGTAGCCTGCAAGGTGTGGATAACACACCAGTGTGTTGGCCCCTGCTGAGCAGTGCTCACATAGCATCAAGGCTGTCTCTCCAACATTCCTCACTCACCAGTAAGCTGGGGGTGGACAAGATCTAGGAAATGGACAAAGCCAGGAGGGCTGATCCAAACTGATCAAAGGGATTTTCCATACCATATGNTTTCTTCAGATTTAACTAGAATCCTTTAGAAAAACAACCTCATCCCATTTACACTGTCAAATGTGTCTAAAGATTCACAAAGTTCAGTTTTAAAGACAGAGATCACATCTATTAAAAAAAAAAAAAACACCCTGTTTTCACAGATTAGGTCAAGATTTTGAGACAGCGCTTTTATAATAAGGTTCACTCATTATCAATGTCTTGGATCTCGCTGAGACAGAGTTAACTTGCCCCACAGCAGCCCTCAGAGTGCTGTGCTTTGTATTTGTAGCCTGCAAGGTGTGGATAACACACCAGTGTGTTGGCCCCTGCTGAGCAGTGCTCACATAGCATCAAGGCTGTCTCTCCAACATTCCTCACTCACCAGTAAGCTGGGGGTGGACAAGATCTAGGAAATGGACAAAGCCAGGAGGGCTGATCCAAACTGATCAAAGGGATTTTCCATACCATATGACATCTGCTCAACCATAAAAGCTAAAAGAAAGGAAAGTGGTAGTGAGGTAGGCATTTGTTATTTGGCCATTTTTCTTCCAGAGTAACCCCTACGCATAATGAAACTCTGCCTCCTGGGAACTGGCAGGACATCACCTGCTGATGGCAAGAAGGGAATACACTTTTGTTTTCCTTTGTTTCTGCACACAGCTTTTGCTTTTGCTTTTATTAAACTCCCTTTATCCAGACTCACAAGTTTTCCCATCTTATTTTCTCTCCCTGCTCTGCATTCTGTTGAGAAGGGGAGTGACAGAGTGACTTGCTGGGTACCTGGTCTCCAGTCAAGGTCAACCCACCACAATCAGATAGCTCCCAGACTTCCATTCTCTGTCTTTGCACACTTACAACCTTGGCTTCGACATTTTAATCCAATATTGCACACAAAGGTATGAATTCCAGTACCTCGTTCTTGTATTCAGTTTCCAAAACATAAGCTGAAGGAAACTCTTGAACGTTAATACAAGGCAGAAATTTTAAAAGCTGTCCTCTGCCTATTTAAGTGCTGCATTTCATATAGGATTCAATAGAATCATTCTATGACTCTATGATTCTTTCAGGTTCACTATAAATACTTACATGTATTTGATAACTGAAGTTATCATTACTTTTGACCACTGAGGTTTTCCATTGATTACTCTGAACGTCTGATTTTACCAATGAAAAACCAATGAAAAATTTGAACAAATGCTAGTATGTTCTAGAAGGAGATATGGCAATGATAGTCATATCTCTTCATGTGTCATATAAAATAAGCTAAAATTAACCATATTCAATAAAAACTCACAGAATTGTGTAATGATGTAAAATCTTAAAAATAAATTCAAATATTTGTGTGAGTGGGTAGTTTCAAATCAGTACAATGAAATCTCTTCCAACAAGTTAAAAGGTCAAACACTGTTTTCATCTATATTTGCAGCTTGCCATATTCCAAAGCAGAGTAAGTGTACCTAGTCACCCTGTAGCTTGCACCAGTCACTTTCCATTAATTGCAAGACAGTGACATTAATCATAACCATCCTAATGAAACCACAACATCAAATACTCCTTGTGTATGGTTCTAATACAGCATTTTTTCCTTCTCCACTCATGATGAGTTTCCTGAAAGCAGTAGTGTCTCTAAACCCAATGTCAAAATCCCTTTCCATGAGAGACTGACTGGAGTCTGAGTACTTCAGAACATGTTTAAGTTGCCTTGTTGAACATTTTAAAGTTGAGGAAGCAAATATTGCTTGTAAAATCATTTGAGAAACTTTAAGCTTGGTCAAATTAGTTCTCATCAGATGGAACAGGTTATTTACAAAGTCAGTGTGGTTTAGCTATATTTCTTAGTAACAGACTGATGACTTTTAATGATGAAAATCACCTTCAAAAGAGTGATTTTCCAGTACTTGGCCATTTCACCCCCTCACAAAAGTGCAGTAGACACCCATTCCCTGTGCTATACAACTAGAGAGCAACAGATGCAAAAGCAGTATTAGAGAATTCTCATCACTTCCCCTTAGTCTCCAAGTTATGAGATACAGTGCAGGTTTTCCCTGTTACTGTCTTTGGTGGTTCTGGTTTAATGAAACTGTTTTGTTCTGAATGTAGATAAAGAAAACTGCAGAGATAATTTTTCCTCCCTGTCTGATCCAAAATGAAGCCAATTATGTGAGAGTGGGAAAAGGGTTTTTCAAGAGACTAGACATCTGACAATAAAGGGTTACCCTACTATTTCTGCCATGTAACCCAGAATAGCAGAGGTGACTGGAAAATTTTGGGACCATAGATAACCAAACTGCAGGTAGAGAAATCTTGAGGTGTTAAAGTATGGTTCTTACACCTGCATTTTGTCTCTCCTCTCCCATTAAAAAGTGTAAAGCCAAATAAAATACTTTATTTAAATAAAAGGCAGTTAAAAATCCTTACTACCCAAAGAAAATTAGATCACATACTGTGAGGGATTTGGAGAAAATAGTCCCAATATATTCCTATGTTTTGAATTGCCAAGAGGCTTCTGCCATTCTTTTTCATATTAAATGAAGAAAAACTCCTGTTAGTCCTACAAACTCCTGCTCCCATAACACATTCAACAGATGTCTTCTATTAGGAAAAGAATGCCTGAAAGGATATAAGTCCTGTCCATCCAGTCTTCTTTAAACATGAACATTTAAGGGATGCAGATACTCTGCCAGGATTACATTTTGTAGTTTTTTTTTTATGTCACTTCAATAAGAATTTATACAGGAATGAGGGAAACAAACCTGCAAACAAAAAACATCTTTTGGAAGGCATAAAATACTGAGGTAAGCACATACATCAGTAATTTTGTCTTTGTAATACTGCCAAAGTAACCTTAAAAAAATACAGGAAACTGAAAACATAACTTTTGGGTTGTTATTTACATTTAGAGGAACAAACAGACCTTTTTTACAGTCAAGTTTAGGTTAGGTCCCGTAAAGTTATATGTTGTAGCTAACTTTTAGACCCCTAAAACCTAAACTTAGATGTAATCTCTCAATAGTAATTTGTGAATGATGGGCATCTCAGAATAGTACACAAAACAAATAACAGAAGAAAGTTCAAAGCAGCCATTAGAAAAACTATGAGGAAGAAATGTATCTTTGAATATCTCTATTGCCTAAATTGTCCCTGACATGCTTATTTCTGTGTTGTCAAAGAGCTTAGAGGGATTTCATGTCTTATTCCAGAGAAATTCTAAGAATGTGATCCTTCTGGCTTTTTCTGGTTTGTGCACACATGTGCATGCACACTCAAACACTCCTTGTGAAGTATGGGAAGACTTCACTTTGTTTTCCAGTCTGAAGGGGCCTCACATACACACACAGACACACACACCTTAGACTGACTCAGGTAGTTCTCTAAGAGCTGTGGCTTTGCAAGAACATTCCTCATATCTCCTGTAGATGGATATAGAAGATAACTCCAGATTCACAGATCTTTTTCCTAAATAGACTCTGAGTGGGAAGGAATCTCAAGATGTACTTCAGAAGAA
Organism: Urocolius indicus; assembly: GCA_013401255.1. Lineage (NCBI taxonomy): Eukaryota > Metazoa > Chordata > Aves > Coliiformes > Coliidae > Urocolius > Urocolius indicus. The sequence continues at coordinate 89,381 of WBNH01011011.1, forward strand.
AACTCACCACAGGTCACAAATCAAGTAAGTCCTGTGGCTGAGAACACAAACAAGGCTTAGCCCAGAGCTGCATTCCCTGGAGTACCACTGGCAAATTCCTGACACTGCTGGATTCTGTGATTCTGGCAGAGATTTATTGCTAGCACCAGTAATGACAACCTAAAACACATTTAAAACAACTTTCTAGACATGAAAAAGGTTTATTATCACACATTTCAAAGTCTTAGAGAGAATAATCTGAAAAGTTAATTTATTTGCATTTGCCAAGACCCGTAGAGTTGGTACAACAACAGAAACCTACAATAATTTCAGCTAGTTCCTTATCTTTTTTAGATATTTGCCTAAATTTAGGGTTACAATTATAGTTGGACTGAAGTTCTATTTTTATTTTTTAATTCTGTACACACTTAGGTACATGAGAACACAAGAAAATGCCATTAAATGAGTTAGTGAAGAGAAATCAGCCTGATGGAAAGGCTAAGGGTGGATTAGAAATAGATTTTGTGTCTGAGACAAGATCTATGTTAATTTCTGGATCCTTCAGCATCTGTACAGCTAATACAGGGACAAATAACTGGCAGGGACAATGGCTTCTGCTTACTTTGAAGGCAGATGTGAACCGCTTGTTTAAGAAAATGTGTAAGATCAGGACACGGAGAGATAAGGGCACATACTGTTAATGAGAACACTTGAAAAGAACAAATGGCTATGAAAGACCTGGCACTGGAGCAGTAAATTAGTTCTGGTTAGTTTTCTAGATGTTACAGGGTTCTGGGTGTAGTTATCAATAGGAACAAAGTTCAGTCCTGAGAATAAAACCAGAATTCTCCAGCATCTGAAGGGTTTTCCAGAAATCCTATCTACAAATACGAATTAGAGTATACCTGAAGAAAGCTATGATTTGACTTTGCAAATATGAAGATTTCTATTCAGGTTCCTGCATCCCTGCACTCTAGAATGCATAAAGTACCAGAGGCTAGAAGTGGGTCATATACACAGCATGTTCCACAATTGTGGAGCACAAAGAATATGTCTGGTTTGGGTGCCAGTTTAACTTTGCAAAGTAAGAACTGAAAAATTCAGTTCCTTATGTGTGACTTTCAGGCAAAGATGGGGCAATTAGCAGGGTCTAATAGGTGAGAATGAGATGAGATGAACGGAACAGCAAGTCTGTTGTTAAAGTTTGGGTTATACTTCAGGTTGAAGATTAAGATTAAAAAGTACTGAAGATGTGACTCACAGAGTCAGGGACAGAAAGTTCCAAATGCCTAAGATCATTTTTGGAAGCTCCAAAAAAAAAGGCAGAAAACAAGATTTGGAAATTGTAGACACGAATCTCTTAGAGTTGATCTGCTGTTTTTAAAAAAACTAACTGTAATAAATAACATCCCTTTACCAACAATCTTACCAATTTTACCAATGCTCACATCAATAGTAGACATTAGGCTTTCCAAGGTCATCCCTCAACTTAGCTCAGAAGATAACCAGTCTTAGCTCTACAGGCCTCACTTTATAGCATCTAATCTTTAAAGCGAGATTAAGTATAGCTTTAAACAAGACACACAACCTGAATCTGCCTCATATCTATGGAATACCCACTCATCTCTATTTCCAAACTCTTACCTCAGCACTATGAGACTCGTAGTTCCAGTTCCAGTGTACACATATATTTGGAGTATCTTCTGAACCATTCTCTAAGCAAGACATCGACCCTTGCTCTAGTCTTAACTACAGTTTTCCTTTAAACATCAGTTGCTTGAGAGGCGTAGGGCCACCAAGATGATGAAGGAAGTGGAGCATCTCCCTTATGATGAAAGGCTGCAGGAGTTGGGGCTCTTCAGCTTGAAGGAGACTGAGGAGTGATCTCATTAATGGTTACAAACACATAAAGGGTGGGGGTCAGGAGGATGGAACCAGGCTTTTCTCAGTGATGTCCAATGATAGGACAAGAGGCAATGGGTACAAGCTGGAACACAGGAGGTTCTAATGAAACTACCATTAACCATTAATGTCCCTTCCAACCCTTAAGATTCTGTGATTCTGTGGCTTTGCCTTTTGCAAAGGATCCCTTCCTTTGCACAACTAATCTTAACTTCTCATTCAGACCACAATCAGCTAGAACGCTGGTCCTATAGACTTCATATGAAAGAAAAAGCCATTTATGCTCCCAGCTCTGTAGTCCTCATTGTCATAACCCCACTTCTTATTTTCAAACTAATTGGTATCTTCTACAGCATAGCTCTGTGTCATTTCCAGCCTGCTAGTGTGCAGTTAGTACAAAGGAAAAGCTTGAGGTCATGGCAAAAAGAAAAGCTTACTGCATTCTATTATCAAGGCATGCTACTTGTCAAACTGGGACTTGGGCTCGACCTGGCAAGGTCTAGTCTCTTACAGGTAATTCCTGGATTATTTTAGGTTGATAATAAACCTGAAAATAAGATTAGTGTTTGATGTTGGTAGCACTACTGGTGAGATTACAGAAATCTGGGGATATAACATATGGTGATTTTACCTCCCCTCTTCTCACCCTTGTGCATCTCCCTCCCCCTTCCAATTTTGAAATGAACTATAAGAATACGAGGTGTATTCTTAACTCATGGTTATTGCTGGGTCTCCCTAAACCGCAGAAATTGGATGTAGGCTGGGTCTGGAATGTCTGTATTCTTTTTCTTCTTAATCTGCACCTAATATCAGAGCATCTAGCTTTATCTTAGCCAATGTTTGCACGGATGGTTTCAATATTCATCTTAGCTCTGCATGGCTTGCAAGATGCCTGTAAGATAAAGTTCTCCAGCACTAACTGCATCACTGTTCCTAATCTTCACTCTCAATTTGCATCTATTAGTCATAACTTCCACAGAATGAGCCATGACTCCCCCACTCCTGGTGGCATCAGCTTTTATTCCAATAGCAAGAACCTTTATTCCAATACTGTATTATCAGCTACTTGGTCTCACTTTATAACGCTTTGTAATGTTACGAAACTGGTGAGCACTATTATGTTACCTAAGGATTTAGGGAGAAATGAAATCTCCCAGCCACTGTTACATGTCCAGGCTTTTGGGAAAGATGTGAGGTTCTTATAGAAGACACAATAAAAACTTTTCCTGAGTTTTCAAAGGCCAGTAAAGCAAAACTTGAACTGACACGAGGTGGATAGTTTCAATGTAGTAATTTCCAGTCTGCTGAATTCCCATCTATTGAATTCTCAGGATTACAGAATCGTATCACAGAATCATAGAACGGTTTGGGTTGGAAAGGACTTTGAAGATTACATAGTTCCAAATACTCTGCCATGGGCAGGGACACCTTTCATTAGACCAGCTTGCTTAAGGTCCCACCCAACCTGGCCTTGAACACTTCCAGGGATGGGGCATCCACAGCCTCTCTAGGCAACCTGTTCCGGTGCCTCACCATGCTCACATAATCACAGACTTATTGCAAATTATTGGATTACAGTTTCAATAAAAGTTTCACCTTAGGAGCATAACAGACATAAAGTCAAAACAAGATGGATGTTGGATGTGATACAGGTGAATATTTTACAGTTGTTTCTCTAGCAACTACACATGACCTTTGGTAAGGTAAAGATGTCTTTGGGATGAATATAGAGGTTCGACAAGGACCAGGGACAAGGGCCTGAACTGAAATGCTGCTGCTGAGACAGCTGAGGCTTCCAACACAGCTTCTCACAGCTCCCTCACAAGTCCTTTCAAGGCAGTCCAATCCCAGGTTACATGGTTGCACTGTTGTAGAGCTGGCCATGACCACAGCCGATCAAATACCTCAGAGAGGGGAGAAGAATGCAGTCACTGTTCTTGGTGCATCCAGGGCCCTGACAGCAAGAGTGCGTGAGGAACACCTATCCAATGTTTTAGGAATAAATGCCTGAGAGTTGAATGAATATATTCTAACAGTACAGAGGCAGCTAAGAAAGCAGATCAGCCTCCCAGCTTATTTCCCAGTTACGCTTGCAGAACTATTTCCTGTTAACGTGGCTGCAGCCCATGCAAGAGACAAATCCCAGGTTAGCCTGCTGATACTTCAGCTGAGATAAAGATATCAAAATGTTCCAACATCCACAAAAGGTAACTGGCACCAGGTGTATCGGTCAACACAGAGTCAGATTTCTGTTACACTGTAACTATTGCGGTTGAGCTACCTATTCTATTCACTACCTAACTCTTCAGTGCTGTTAACACCTGCCACCTAGTATTATGAAACCACCTGTAAAGAAGCATCCAATTAAATGTGTTTTCTTAATATTAAAACATCTCTGAAAACTTTCCAGGTAGTTTCTTATCTTCCCCTGTTATCCTGAGGACAGAATCTTCACGTCTGTTACTATGACTCAGTCCTAAAAATCAGGAGCCAGCTGAAAGCATCAAGGATTTGCCAAACGTAACAGATTCAGGCCCTGTATATTATAGTGCCACAGAATCCCATGAAGATCAACTTGTTCTCTCTTAGTGAAATAAAATATAGTCTAGCTATAGCATAGCTCCTGAGAATGCTTTTCGTATCATGTTCATATCAAGCAACTATTAAGATTTAACCTTCAGTTTTAGTGAATGCTGGACCACATTTTGACTTTTAGTCTTCCATTCCTGCAAAAATTCCTGCAGGAGATTTCCTTTGCTGCTTTCCACAAATTGGATGGTTTGACAATCCAAGGGTGTCTGGATCCCAGTAAGCCACTTGAAAGCTCTAGCAATGCTTCTACGTTACTCTCAGGCTGATTACACTGGGAGTCAATCATTCCCCACGAGTTTTAACATCATCATACTTGCCCGATGTGTTGGTTTGCTTTTTATGGAGGTCTCCTGATCCAGCAAACAACTTTTAATCCTTCTCCCTAGTTTTGGAACCTTTTGTTTTCAATGTTGCTCCTGTAGCTGCAGCTCTTATTATGCCTCTTGTGTTGTAAGAATGTGTAAGTTCTTGAAATTGCTCACAGGTTTTCCTTGAAGCTTCTGTTGAGACTGCAGCAGACTCATTGCTGGCCACGGTTGAGTCCATCAGCAATGATGGTAACATTTCTGTGATAACATACTTGAGAAGAGGAAAAAAGTTACTGTGCAGGAGCAAACTAAAGCAGAAGAGAGGAGTGAGAATATGTGAGAGAAACAACAACACTGCAGACACCAAGGTCAGTGAAGTAAGGGGAGAAGGTGTTCCAGGCACAGGACCATAGATTCCTCTGTAGCTCGTGGTGCAGCACATGGTGAGGCAGGCCCTGCCCCTGCAGCCACAGAAGTTAATGGTGGAGCAGAGATCCACCTGCAGCCTGGGGAGGTCCATGGTAGAGCAGTTCATGGAAAACCATAGCCCATGGGAAGGGCCCATGTTGGAGAAGTTCATGGAGGACTGTCTCCTGTGGCAGGGACCTCACAGTGTAGCAGTGGGAAGTGTGAGAAAGCCTCCCCCTTAGCGTAAGGAGTTGCAGAGACACTCTGTAATGGACTGATCACAACTCTCATTACCTGTGCTCTGGCACCACTGAGGTAGGGGGAGACAGAGACCCAGAAAGAAGACAGAGGCAGGGGGAACGTGTTTTAAGACTTAGTTTTTATTTCTTGTTACCTTTATTTGTTTTCATTGGCAACAAATTAATTTCCTCAAGTTGAGTTTGTTTTGTCTGTGACAGTATTGCTGAGCAACCTCTCTCTCCTTACCTTGACCCATGAGACTTATGTTCTCTCCCCTGTCCAGCTGAAGAGAGGGAATGATGGAGTGGCTTTGGTGGGCACCCGGCATCCAGAGAGTGTTGCATCACCACAGTGTGTTGCTAGCTCCTTGGATTTTTTTCCAGGAAACTCTGAATCTGTGTTTCCTAATGGCAATAGCCTTGTTGCACACATTCTCCATCTCAGGTGGACTGTCTTTGCCTAGGATCGTTGCAGGAGGACTGCTGATAGCACTCCACTGAAAAACTCTTGATCACTGTTTCAACACAAAGTGAACTTAGCAATTCTACCTAGGGAACAACAAAAACAACAAAGCCTTTCTTCCTCAAGTAAAAAAGAAGTTTTCTCAGTTATTATAGAAGAATTGGGACACACACAATTCTTTTAAAACACATTCTTTTAAAATCCACAAATACCTGAAAATCTGGTGTGCCAGGTCTCCTGCTCCTTCTAGCCTGGACCTTAACTCAGAGGTAGAAGTTAACCTCCTAGGCTCATAGCAAGCGTGTGTGTATCGTTTTATCATGGACCACAGTCAGTTTGCTAGATTCAAAAAAAGAGACATGAACTCTATTTAAAGGAGCTAACAAAATTAGTTCTTGTGAGTCATCACTGCATTGCTGGTAAAGTAAAAGTATTCAGAACAGGAAGAACAGATTGATTAGCTTTAAACTTGAACCCTGCAAAGCTCACAGGGCTGAGATAAAACCAGGAACAAGTAGGCATACAATGGGTTTTCTTTGATACATGGTTTGTAAGTGTAACAGAGCTGAAAAGTAAAGCATTGTCATCTACAGGATTATAATGAGGGTCAGAGATCATTATTGCCATTGGTCTTTGGTCTACAGTAGAGATAATTCTGCTTCCAATTATGGTTTCTCAAGACAAATTGCTGAAAATCTTTTTTTTTTTAATATAGATTTTCATAAAATCATAGAATGATAGAATGGCAGGGTTGGAAGGGACCTTTAGAGATCATCTAGTCCAACCCCCATGCAGAAGCAGGTCCAACTAGATCAGGTCACACAGGAACATGTCCAGGTGGATCTTGAAGACCTCCAAGGAAGGAGACTCCACACTCTCCCTGGGCAGCCTGTGCCAGGGCTCCCTCACCTGAACAGTAAAACAATTTTTCTTATGTTTAAATGGAAGTTTTTGTGTTCCAGCTTCATCCCATTACCCCTTGTCCTGTTGCTAGATACAAGAGAAAAAAGGGATGCCCCAACCTCCTGACACCCACCATTTAGATATTTGTAAATATGAATAATATCTCCCCTCAGTCCCCCTTCTCCAGACTAAACAGCCCCAGTTCCCGCAGCCTTTCCTCATAAGGAAGATGTTCCAGTCACCTGATCATCTTGGTGGCCCCGTGCTGGACTCTCTCCAGAAGTTCTCTGTCCCTCTTGAGCTGAGGAGCCCAGAACTGGACACAGGACTGCAGATGAGGCCTCACCAAGGCAGAGGAGAGGGGGAACAGAACCTCCCTTGACCTGGTGGCCACACTTTTCTTGATGCATCCCAGGCTGCCATTGGCTTTCTTGGTCACAAGGCCACATTGCTGGATCATGTTCAGTTGATTATCCACCAGGACTCCCAGGTCTCTCTCTGCAGAGCTGCTCTCCAGCAGGTCAACTCCCAAGATTTCACAAGATCTGCACAAATAGCTGGAGGTTTGGAGCCATCAAACCTTTTATTTTTGAATCAAGTGCGATCATCTCTTCACACCACATAGTTGTTTTTCAGCAACTCAAAATATAGTACATGTGATGGGATTTGGGGCTACCCTTAAGCAAATAGTTTGGTCTAGAGATTGACTGAGGTTCGGGACCGCAAAGAACTTGGACACATGCTGTACAGTTCAAATCTTTGGTTGAGTAGGGTGAAGGCTGGAGTTAACAAGCATGGTTTATGGTTAATATTTTCTGAATTGACTTCTAAATATGAAGTAACTTGTTGCTGTCACGAGTGACAGCATAAATAACCTGTGACTGCACTAATTACCCTTCCCCCATAAATGAGTATGTAGTTTAATATTCCTAATACACAACAACAGAATAACTATATGGAAAGTCTGAGGAAGTACCCTTATAAAGAGAAACAAATGAATATTACAGTCAGTGTAGAAACAGCAGCCACCAAGAGTGGAGACATTAGCAACCTCAGTCAAATAAATGGGAAAAAAAATAAATCAAAGATGATAGGAAAGAAAAAAAAAAAGGCAAATACTCTGAACTGGCATATGCTTCAAACTTCAAGGAACTGAATATGCACACAGCTCTGAAGTATCCTTTCTTTGGGTACCAGAGGGTTTCCCAAAACGTCTGTTCCATAGATCACAAACAGATGTCAACGGAGACTACATAGTACTGCCTAGACTTTTGCAGCAAACGTACCCATTGAGACTCGTGTTGGGAGACAAACCACCTTCTGCTGCTGACTGTGCAGCTGTCCCCTATAGCTTTGGCAGATCGATCAGTTTGTAGGCTTGTAACTAAGATTTGAATGAGAGGCGGGATCAGGACTGGAGGTTTGGGCAGCACAGTAAGCTAAACTCCAAACACCAGAAACTGGGCTGATGCTGTTTGGACCATGAAGTTTATGGCTGAAGTTTCCCATGCTCTTGTGTCCTGGATTGGTGGCACAGGGACTTTAGGTTTATGTCAGGACCCCTTGAAACTTGCAGAGTTAAAATGAGGACTGTATCCAACACGGGCAAACGATTTACACAAAACTACAGGCAAAAGACATGTCTGTGACTTTCTTAAAATCTAGCGCTGAGCATGTTATTATGATTCAGGTCATCTTATAAATGATGATAGAAAGCAGATTTGTTATTAGATTCTGTGAAATTTGCAAAGCAAGGGTATTGGACACCAGCAAGGGTGAACTGACTAAATTCCATAGTTGATATAAACCAAACTGATTAAAAACTATGGTTAGGCTTGAAATGAGATTATAGTTGTAAAAATAGAGATTGAAAATGATAATTAATTGCAATGTTTTAAGGTGTGCTGAGAGCTAGGAGAAAAGTTAGAGACAATGATGCAGTCTGTAGTTGATTTTCAGGTTAATGAAAGCAAACAGGCTCTGGTTAGGCTTAGAATGTAGCACCAAACTACAATCACAGCTGCAAATCTTGATTCTGACAGATCTGGACTATGATATGTTTCAAATTTCTTAATGCCCTACATTGAATTATTGGCTGTCACCCATAACATTTCTGAAGAGCGGCCATAGCTGTTGAAATCAAGATTTCACATGGACCAGCACCCAGGCTCTGACAGGAGGATGCATAGGAAGTGCCATAGAAGTGTATGGATTTAATGATATCTTTATCAGAAAAGATTACTCTTGGAACGCCCAGGAGCTCATTCACCAACTTCAGAGGACAGAGGTGCCAGGTTTTTTTTCATTTAGTAGCCTTTTTTTTTTCCCCCTACAGATTTTCCCAGTCATCACTGAATACATTTGGAGCACCCTGTGTCAGGGTGTTTTGCAGATAAAATACACATGTCAAGAACCACTTTCTATCATCTGTTTTGAATCTAAGGCCCCTAAACCTTGCATTACTAAGCATGATTATTCCTTATTTACTACTGTATCCACGACACTCTTGATTTCATAGACCTCTATCATCTATCATCACTCACTCATATAATTTGCATGTTGAAAGCCCTAACCCATTCGGCTGTTCCCTGTATAGAAAGCTATTTCACGTACCTGATCTCCTTTGTTAAACTTTTCAGGACCTCTTATGGTACTAGTATGTATTTCTGCAGTGAGGAGAGAGGAGGGAACACAGCTGTCAGACAAGATTACTTGCTCCATGGACAGGGCAGGAGTGGTTTCTACTGTGTTTTCTGTTCTATAGTTCTTAATATTGACTTGATTTGGGGCACCGGGAATACATTTTTAATAGAACTACCCATTCTAATTCCAAGATATCATTCTAAGAGAATAGTAATCTGTTCAGAGATCAATCAGCTTCCCAAGTAAAATTCAGATTGTTTTCCCCACATATTTTGCTTAACGTTGGAAGCATCTCTACTGAGTTTAATCTGCCATTAGAGTGACCACTCAGTCTTACAAGGCTCCTTCATGAATTTTCATGGTCAGACATTCCTGAATAACTTGATATCAGTAAACACTATCACATCTTTCCACTGAATGACTCGTTTATGAACAAGCTGGAAATTATCAAACTTAGCACAGCTGCCTGAAAAGCTCTACTTACAAACTTCTGGCACTACGAAAATTTACTCCTTACTGTAAACTCCGCTTTCTGTATTTTAGACAATTATTTACCTATGTAACAACTTTGGTTCTTGTTCAGTGGAGGCTTCATTTATGTAGGAGTCTTTTGAGAGAGTTTGTTGACAGTATCAGACAGATTTCCTTAAAAAATGCTGATTCCTCAAAAAAAAAGACTACAATAGTTTTGTAAGACTTGACTTTACAAAACATATACTAAGAATGTTGAAACATAATGATATGCAGCTAAAATCACCTGGACTATAGGAAAGCTAAAAATAATGGAACAAAAATCCATTTGCAGCACAGCTAAGAGTGAGGAATTCTAATGCACTGAAAAAGAAATGAATCACAGCAATGAAACGGGCCTTTTAACTAGACATGAATTGTTAAATTATTAATACTGGAGAAAAGGAACATTTATTCAATTAATACTTCTGTTCTGTCTTTAGAAGAAAGCCAGATAAGATACATGGATCACATAGGAATACGGGAAAGATTCTTAATTCACTAGTAACTGAGAAAGATATTAGACAACAACAAAACCAGATAAGTATCTTACAAGCGCCTAAGATATTTCCAGTAACACTTAATTGTTTGATGAGGAAATATCTAGCCTCCCAATTTTAATTTTATTTATTGATTACAGTGACAATGAAACTGTGGAAGACTGAAAACACTAATTTTTTTGGTCACCATTCAGGATGAGGAAATGAAGTGATATGGGTGATAATGGATTAGTCTGATTCCAGTCAGAGGTAAATGAATAGAAAATGATTTTAAAATCAATCAATAAATAATTAATTAAAAGATGTGATTCTAGTTAATCTCAGTCTACACAGATTTTGGGGGAAAAAAAAGGTTTTTTCAAACAAGATGGGATGGGTATTTTTTTAGACAACAGATTTCTGTGGCAAAAGTAACCACGCTGATACCATATAATTAAAGAGTTAAATATGTGCTCCTAATATAATTATATCATGATGAGTTATTATCATTTTTCCTGTAGCAAAATGAAAGAATGAATTGGCACTTGTGTGTACTAATGAGATATACAAGTGTAAACCCAGACACAGCAGTGATGAGACCGTTACTGACATGCTGTGAACACTTCATGTTTCCTTTTACAAAATGACGTAGCGAAAAAGAGTGGAAGGATGATGACAAAAAGAACTTTAAAAAAGAAAGAACTTTAAAAACAGTAAAGTAATTTCAGGGATGTCAAAAGAGACATTCCAACACAAACTGAAACAAAAGTCAGTTTTCCTTGTCTTGAATTACAGGAAAATCTGATAAAATAGGCAAGTAAACACAATAACTTCTCTCTGTTGTCTTTCATTAACCTATGATTAATCCAACAATGTCTGAATAGTTAATTCGAGTTGGCTTCATTGAAATGAGACATTAAGTATATGGATATTTCATCAACTGAGAGAACTATGACCAAGGTTAATGTCATTCTACTGAGTTAAACATCACCCATGTTTGATCTTCTGTATGTATTCCTCTGAGTAAGAAAAGAAAGAACCATGCAAATTCCCTTTCATGGCAACAAAAATTTACCTGTTTTTCACATTATCTGGAGCAACTAATCTAAGCATCCATTTACTCTGGACACTTATATGATCAATATTGGAGTAACATTTGTTTTTCAAAATAAGCTACAGAAAACTGCCAGATCCATTTGCCATTCTCCTGGGACACACTGCTGTCAGGTAACTGTTCTGCTGTCAAGGCCATCTCACCTTGAATATAGATTAAGGTAAATAAGATGAAAATACTTGTTTTTGTTGTGAACAGAAAAAAACAGATGTTCTTCTGATGTTTGTTCATACCTTACTTTTTGATTGGTAATTGCTTCCCTACACAAAGTTGACCACAACACCTTTCACCTTGTCTGTAAGAAAAAACAAAAAAAAAGCTGCAATATTTAGCATTTTGCCACAAAGAAATACCCTTCACCCAGTTTCTCAGACTTAGAACTTCCTACTATATAAAGACAGCAAGTAAGTTGTTTTCAAACATGGTAATATTTCATTAGAGGAGCACTCCTTTGTTAAAAACAAAGTCCTGCAGAAATATTTCACTTTCTGTCAACCGCTGACAAATCACAAAAGCAGTAGGCTGAACCAAACAGATTACTTCAGATTCAGGCAACCGGGGAATTAACTGACTGAACAGCCAATCTCAAGATCAAGTTTCTTGGCACAGTCAGAAGTTACAGGACATCATAGGGCCAAGAATATAGTAGCCTTGGGAAATCTAGTTAGATTTAAGCTACAAAGACCCTGGAAAGCTCTTCAAGACTTGATTTGTTAGACACTCCATTGCACATGTTCCTTATACTAGTCCTAATTCTGGGGAACTCGAGTGCTCCCACTTCTGAATTAGTTGGATGAACCATTTCATTCTGGAAAAATCATAGGATATTCTGATTTCTTGAAATTCTTTAAATGCTTCTTTTCCGACATCAAAACTTTTGAAGACTTTTTATTTGTTTGTGAGGTTGTCTCAAAACACAAGAAAGATGTTTTGAAACATTTTTCAGAGAACAGCAGTTTCAGATTTCACCTATCTCCTAATCACTATTACTATGGTCAAAAGTATTTTTTCCTTTGAGTACTGCCCTCTTGCTCCTATAACAAGTGAGGAATGGACAAAGAAAAGGAGACATAGCTCCTTCTGAAACAAGAGGTTGGTTTTTTACTCTGAATCCTGTGTTTTCAAATAGAATAATTGCAGAGGTCACTGGGAAGCACAGACCAGAGAACGTTCTCATTTTATAACAGCCTCCATCAGAAAGATCTGACTGCAATTCCTGACTTAACCAAAACTACCAAAGAGATATTTCCACTAAACTAGTACTGCAAAATAAGAAAGAAGATGGGTGTAAATAGCCATATCTGTGCGCAGTACCTGAGGGCAGTGACAGAAGTCCACCTGCATTCTTTTAATTACAGAGATAAGTTCTTTGGTTTATCAGAACAACATTTTACAAATTTGTATACGAGAGAAATAAACTCTTGGTGGAATATTTTAATTGGAAATTAACAGTTTAAGGCAGAAACTTTTCCCTTGTGATATTTGTCACTGAGTTGTTATAAAAAGGCATGAAGGTTTCCCTAGACAACTGTGTCAACTGGAAAAAAAAGTGAAAACAATTGCACTGCTTCTGTTTTTCAGGCTGAGCTCAATGTAAAACCTAATTGAATATCACAAATAGTGAATTGTCAATTAGATTTTTATCTTTTATGGTAACAAACAGGTACCAATTGAGCTGTATTTCCTAAATAGAAAATAGTTAGTGATAACTGTAGAAAAGCCTTTTGCAATGTGATTTTTTTAATAGGACACTTCAACACCAACAATAAAATAACTCTTAAAAATTGAAGCTTGGTCCTACTTTGTGATGAGTGGCAAATCCAAGTCAGTTTTCAGTTTCAGAACCATTTGGCATTAAAGTTCTGTAAGGCAAACTTGGACAAACCTGACATATTACCTTAGAATAACATGATTATGATGATTGTGATAATGATGATGATGATTATTATTTATAATAATTTATTTTGAAAAACAGAACTCACATGAGTAGAACGTTTTCACTGGTTTCAAACTGTATTATTCTATTATGTGTGAAAATTTCTCCATTAAAAAACAGACCAGTAATTTGGGAGGGAGGGGGAAATCAGGTCATGAAATGGGCTGAAGAGACCAATTGCAGTAGCAAAATATTCAGCAAGCTTCTTAAAAATGATGGGAGGCAAAGGTGTTTTCTGGTTTAGGAGAAAGATCAGCTTGTAAAGGTCATATAATATTTTACCAACATTTTTTCTTTCCTTTGGCCTAAAACAAAAGATATGGACAATTTTAATTTATTGCCATACAAGATTTAAAAGATCTTGCATTTGTACAGACGATGCACATGAAGGGAAAGACAACAAAAAAAATTCTTTATATTCTACTCGGTAACTAAGTTGATTTCACTGGGTTTCTGCCCGATTTGCATTGATTCCTTGCTGCTGGCAGTGGAAGATATATATATATATATATATATGTTTTATAGGTGCCTGACCACAAATACATGGAACTATTTTTTTAAGCTAATTTCAAGTTTTGAAGAAACTTTTTGAAGCTGCTGCAGTTTCCAGATTCTGATGCTTATTTTACTCCAATTTAGGCTACGATGATAAAAAAAAAAAGCTCCTGTTAGTTCTACCAACTGGTAAGAATCCCCGAAGGGATGACTGGTTTGCAGATGCCTCTATCCCTTGCAACATGGACAGGACTCACAGGTTATGCATATACCAGAAGGCAAAACTGAATGCTGCCAAGGAGGGTTCCTGGCACTGGAAGCCACCATTGATACTGCTAAATCATTAGAGCAGTCCTTGGCATGCGCTTAGTCTGTGTCCCCTTTCCTGATCGATTCCCAAGTGGTGCTGGGCAGCAAGGCAGTCCAGGAAGCCTTCCTAATAAGAAGTGTGTGTAAGGCTCTCCTCTCACAAGCAGCAAGGATGGACAGAATGGATGGGGCCTAACCTGTGCCAGCTGGTTTAATGCCACAGACTTTATCAATGCACTTGAGCCGCATTATAGTTATTCCTGCAGATGTAGCCAGGGTATGCCAGGTCCTAGACTTCCTGCAGTTTGGCTGATTCCGGATGTTTTCTCTCCTCTGAAGGATGGCAGACTTTCTTGCAAGAACAGACAACATCCATAGCCCTGGTCTATTGGATGTAGGGCCACAAAGATAGATTAAGAGAGTGGAGCATCTGCCTTGTGATGAAAGGCTGAGGGAGCTGGGGCTCTTAAGCTTAGAGGAGACTGAGGGGTGATCTCATTAATGGTTGCAAATATATAAAGCATGGGTGTAAGGAGGATGAAGTCAGACTCTTCTCAGTTATGTCCAGTGATAGGACAAGGGGCAATGGGTACAAGTTGGAACATAGGAGGTTCCAAAGAAACACAAGGAAAAACTTCTTCCTTGTGTGGGTGAGGGAGCACTGGCACAGGCTGCCCAGATGGGTTGTGGAGTCTCCTTCTCTGAAGACATTCAAAACCCACCTGGATGAGTTCCTGTGTGACCTACTCTAGGTGGTCCTGCTCTGGCAGCAGGATTGGACTAGATCATCTTTTGAGGTCCCTTCCAATCCTTAAGATTCTGTAATTCCATCATTCTGTGAAATTGAAAACATATTCTGTGTTTTCATATATTTATATCACTTGAAGTACAAAATCAAGAAAGGCTAGAAGTCAAAAACTTGTATCTATATACTGGTCGTTATGGTCTTCTGCTGCTGTTGAATAAACTTTCTGTCTTTACCCTGGAGGGCAGGTTATTTCATTACGGTTACGAGGGGACTGGCTGAGTACAGTTGGGACTACAATGCTGGCGTCTGGAAGGAGAGAACCACTGGTCAACATCGAACAAACATATAGCAGGCTCACGGCTGCATTGTAGCCACAGGACTGCTTATGACCCGAAAGACAGTTTCCTAGAGTGGGACGACTCTCTCACTCTCCCTTAGCTGCTTTTATAGGCACACGATCTCCCAAGAAGTATGCTTGCCTACGAGCACTTTGAAGACCATGATCTTGCCAATAGGCCTGCTCTACATCTGGCCTGTAAACCAGACAAACACAGTGCCTGCTCCCTAAATGAGCCGCATGCCTGCCTACTGATGACCCACGGAGGGGAAAAAAGTACTTTTGCTTTTCAAAGTCCTTGATGCTTGTGCTTTACATTCAGATGCTAGTAGTGAGTCATGCAGGATATCCTTATGTTGCCTAAGATGGCATCTGCTTTTCAGCATTCATTTTTTTAAGAAGTGGTGCAAACACGCTGTGAGGTAACATTCTCAAATTTAGGCTACTATCAAAACATATTGCCATTTATCAACAACGGCTCTAAAAAACACATATGATCCACTTGTCTCCTCAAGCCAAGAATCGCGGTTGGGAACAAAAGAGGAAATCTAAATACCTCTAAATACCAAGTCGATACATACACTGAAGCCATCCTTTTTCCTTTGGTACATAGAGGTCAGAGGAGGCCAGAAAATGTGATGTACTGTCTCAGCTAACGAGGCATCAACTAGAGCTTTTACTCGTTGTCATAACTTGATGTGGACAGGCAGTTTCTGCAGCTGCAGCTATATAACTAAGTGAACAGATCAGAGTTAACAGGGAACACACATATGGTAAGCTCACTGCTTCCCAGGAGCTACAGAATTGCTTACAGCCTTAAAGACAGTTTCTTAGAATGGGATTAACCCCCCGCTCCCTTCCCCCCTTAGCTGCTTAAAAGCTAGGGGTTCATGTTAGTCCTCCTGTAGGCAATAGTTTGACTGGGGCATCTACCTTTACTGTGCAAAACAAAAAACCTAAATATATCTCTGAAACCCTAAATATGGAATAATGCAGAGAGGTGGTCTCTGGAGATTTCAGAGGATTCTCTGAAGAGCATGAATGGCAACTAAAAAAAAGTAAGACTATTCTCTCGAGACTTGATTTTCCTCCTGCTGGTTCAGTAGGATCTCAACAATGGCTTTGCACTGGGGGAGCACTGCAAAGCTGATCGAAGGTCACTTTCAAATTTGCTCCACGACTGACGCATTGGCCGACTCAGAGCTGTCTTCAACCTGGAATCCATATGCAAAGTTACAGCCAGAAATCCAGTTTCTTTGCTTTACTGTGTGTTTGTTTGGATTTTTTTTTCTAAACTTTCTCCCAAACATCAAGATAGTCCTGTCCGAAATACTGATCAAACATTTGGGAAGAATATCAAAGTCCTTCAGTTTTCCTTGCAGCAATGACCAATGGGATTTTAATCCTGTTGGCATTTGCATCAGGTAGGAAGTGGGGAAAGCCCTCCAAATGCTCAATTGGCTATAATACCTCTAACATCTGCTGAAGTTTTTGTCCTGGTTATATATGCTCTCTGGCTGATGTCAGTGCTACAGGAATTCTTAATGCCTCATATTTACTCTCCCCAGCAGCTGTCACTGGGCATTGCCTCTGAGAGTTGGAGGCTCACGGAGATGTTTGATCCAGGTGCATAAATATTATTTTATACTTATATACAACATATTATTCTGAAATCACACTCTGCATTTTCACAACTTGGAGAAAATATTTTGGAAAGTATCATCTGTTGAATGCCATGTATATGTTTTTCTACATAGATTTTAAAAGTAGCTATCACACGTGTGGATTCCATGTGTGTGGTCAATATTTTGGAAGTCTTGTTGCCATGCCAACAAACTAATACCCGCTCAATCCAATAGAATTACCAGCCCCATCTCATTCCATCATACTTATCTCTAGTGGGATTGATGTGTAGCCTGAAGACTAAACACCATTTCTCTTTCGTGAGGAGTGGAATCTCTGGTTTTCCAACCAACAGTGCAACTGGACCTTTAAAGTTTTTTGTGAATTGATCTAAAGTTTAAAAAAACCTCCAAATGTATTTCAGAATATTGTTTTGAGGTTCTGGCGTCCATAAAAAGCAACGTAAGAAGCATTTTTGTAGCCTAGTCTTACAACTGCCCATTGGAATTTTCTCCTAAGCATACACTCACTTCATGTATTGGTTATGAGCCTGATTTAGACAATCAGCTCTGCTCTGCAATCACTTCAGAAAATGTTGCACTTGCTTTTATTAAATATAGATAGGAAGCCTTCTGTCTGTTATAATCAGCTGAAACAAGATCACGCTTGAAGCTGTAGGGCTCTTAGCATGAAAATTTCACCAGTCTTTGAAGACAGAACCAAAGAGAACACATTTTCTTGTTTTCACATACATCACCTAAGTAAAAGAAGTCAAGATATCTTCGCTTTACTGCCTTAGCGTGACATAATAGAATGGAATTGGTGAAAGCAGTTACTGACGTGTGTTACTTAACAAAGCTAGAAATTCTGCCTGGCATTTGTTCTGAATCTCAAATGCAGTGCCTTTCATAACCATCAAGGGAACATGGAAGAGTACACTGGTTAAAATTATCCACTACGTACAGCATTTGATCTTCTTATTGGTGTATGCTTACATCACAAGGCCCTTTCTCTGAAGATCAGGGTGTTTACTTTAAAGATAGGACATTTTTAATAATGCTGTAGAGTGATCTGTTCATAGGCTTTGATTGCAGAAGAGCTCGCTAACTCGATCTCCTGTAAAAATAAGCCCTAAAATAATGCAGAATATTTTAAAATGAATCCTACTGCTCCAGGGCAAGCCAAAACACTCATTGTATAACATTGTCTCAAATAATCTGCTCTCCTGGGTTCATGTTGTTTTTCGAGGTAGGGTTTCACATCTCCCTCTCCACCTTCCTTCAAAGAAAGCGAGCAGGTTTTTGTTCTGTCTGAGAAGATGTGTTCGTCTTTCAACTCTACCTGAAGGGATTAAAATTTACATCTTGCAAATCCCAGAATACTTTCTTCATCATTCTGGATGCTTCAGTGTTGACAAGTGTCAGGTGCTTCCTGCTATCCAGGGAGGAAGTCCAAGAATTGTTGAGCAGTCATGGCAAAACAGTGCAACTACTCACTTTACATGCCTCAGGACTCAGACCGAGGTGGGTCGAAGTTTCAGGGATGCCCATTTTGGCAATACATATGCAGAGCAGCAGCTTGGTAGGATTTGGGTGGTTAGCATCTAAGTGGTCAGTTTAGATGGAACCCTGAGAAAGTGTATTTCAGAAAAAATAACCTGCTGGAAAATTAAATTACCATCTTAAATTTATCAGTGAGAATTTCAATTAACTCCACTGAAGTCATAGGAGCTATTACAGATCTTTCTACAAATCAGTGTAAACAAATCAGAACAGGCCCTGGCCTCGGCTTCTGCACGCATAAAAAGGCAACAGACTGTTTTATCTACCTCACATCTCAGTTAATACTTTGTACATCTAGATTGGTAAATGTAAATGCAATATTCCTGGGCATCGGAAAGAAACTGATGTTAATTTGCCCACGGCATGTCTTTGGCCTGTGATAGCTATCCCCTTCCCAGGCTCATGGTGGAGTTACAAGATGGGATTAACACAGAGTGTTGTTCCCTGGCTTTTCAAAAGGAAGAAACCTACACGAACCATATTACTCAGCAACTCGTAGCTCGTTCCGTGACAGCTGGTCTACATGACAGATATGCCTGAGTACGTCTAACCTGATAAGAAAGAGCGCGGCTCGAGTGGTGTGCACTTAAAACACTGGCCGCTCCTTCCTTATGGGATGGCGACCAAAAGTGACACCGGTAGATTGTGGTTGGAAGCTAGGGGAGAATCTCTCCAGGCTTTCACGTGACTTCCCGATCTTCTCTTTCAGTTCTGCAGCTGCGTGAACCTTTTCGCAAAGAGGGTGTTTTGGGTGAAGGGCTACTTGAAATGCAACCACGGAAACCGAACACCAGGCTGTATGCTCCCTGGCTGATCTTCCACCTTCCCTGTCTCCACTTGGGTGACCCTCGTGTGTCAATATTTGGTATGACTAACTTGTACACGCAGCCATACCAAGCGATGCCATGCAAGGGGCCGTTCTTCCCCGCTGTTGAACTGCTCGTTGTACTCCCCCTCTCCCTGCCCTCCCCCTGCCCCCCGCCCGGGGCGTTAAGGTGAGTGGAAACAAGCCACGAAGCCAAGGAGAAGGAGGGTCTGGACTCCTGACAAACCGTTCATGCCCAGGCTTGCCTCTGGATGTCTCCTCACCAAGTTGCGCGGTTTTCCCCTTTATTTTTTTTTTTTTTACCGTTTGGGTGAATTCGCTGTGGCAGCGCGCGCCGAGGCGCCTGCAGCCACAGCCGCGGCCGCCAGCCGGGGCGCGATCGGCACGGCGGCTGTGAGGGGCGGCCGCCCGGACCCCCTCTGACCGCCGGCAGCGTCCGGCAGCGCCACCGCCCGGCGCGCCCTTAGCGCGGGGCTCANCGCACCCGCCCCCCGCGCCCCGCTACGGCCGCCGCCGCCTCCCGGGAGGTGGGTCCGCAGCGCCGCCCGCCCGGCCCCGTCGGCGGCCGGGGCTGGGGCAGTGTGCCCGCCACGCGAGCCCGGCTCCGTGTTTGCCCGTTCCGGCTGCCAAGGGAGAGGTTTATCCACACAATCAGAGTACACAGGAAAGTTCAGCCGGATCGTGTTTCACCTCCTGCGTTCCGCGCGTCCCGAGGGGCTCCGCGGGGAGCACGGCGCCGAGTTTGTTTAGCACCAGTTTGTTTATTGGGGGGGGGGGGGGGGG